>VZTU01022998.1:161319-196524 GCA_013400835.1 Zapornia atra
TGCCCGGGCACGGCGGATGGGGCTTGGTCCCCGGGAGCCGCCGGTTCTCCTCTGCGCCCAGGCATCCCCTGCCCGGATTGTCCATGGGACGGTGACGGGGCGGGGAGGGGTTCATCAAGCCCTCGACAAGTTCGGTGATTCCCGTCGGGGCTGTATTTACGAAGATGCTTTTCTGGATCCCGGACAGCCCCAAAACTGGCTGGTGCTAAGAAAGAGCAACGTGCTGCTCTCCCCAGACTCCTCCTTGTATTTATTTTCCAATGTGCAGTCAGTGAAAAACAGCCAGTTTCAAATTGTTTGCCATGAATACCTTGGTGGTTTCTTTAGATGAAAACACCAAGAGCCTTTTATACTTATGCTTTAGTAACAGTTACAAACTTCAGGGTTTGGCACCATTAATGCCAAATGAGTTAAGCAACTATTCAGTGGTTTCAAGCAACTAAGTTTCAAGGCTTGCTGGGAGATGATTGTGTTTGGAGATGCTTAGCAGAGGGCAAAGAAGAGAGCAAATTGGTATTTAAGATTTGGTAACGCTGGTATTATATTTCTTCTTAGGCCTGAGGCTGTGCAGGCACCAAACTACTTTACACACACAAAGGTGAACAGCAGTCCACAGAAACATTCCATGTTCTCATCAGGATATGCAGACCTACATCAAACAAATAACTGTTGGTGACACAAAAACACAGCTTACTACCATGCACTGAACATCTGCAGGGGTGAGGTTGTTTGGTGAGGAATGGTTCCTGGAGGTACTGCCCTGGGCCGGTCGCTGCAGAGCCAGTTTCCCTGCAGAAGGAGATCTCAGGGCTTGGAGTCACGGCAGAGACACCAAGGCACTGTTGTTTGGGTAACCTCAGTCTTCTCACAGACACAAACCCTGAGCATCTTCACTGGAAGAAGCAGCCTGAGTATTGAATTCAGAGTTTCGGATTTCTGTCAGTTCTCTGTGGCAGATATGTTTCTCCTAGGCAGGGAGGGAAATTTCATGATGAGTTTGATCATTGTTTAGTCAATTATCTGGGTCATTTGTTACCAGATATGATAAAATTGTATCCTGGAAACCTGCATGCATCTCAAATTATTTTGTGGGTTGTTTTTACATTTTCCAGAGTGTGTGACTGGAAACAAGAAAGAAAAGGGAAGAGATATTTTACAAAAGAAGTTGCAAAATAAGGACCTAGATAGACGTGAGAAGCTTTGATAAAATTTAAACATTGAGCTACTTCTTTGACCCCTGCTAATCGTGATGGAGTGGTATTTACAGGAGGATTAACACCTTTCAGCATGGATCGTGCAGGAGACCCAAAGAAGTAGCAGTCACAGCTGTTGGGGTAAAGATACCTTTCATCTTTTCTGCACTGGTTTTCTTCTACTAGCTCCCTCAGCTACTATCAGCCTTGTAGCCTTTTACAGTGGCAGCAGAGCAAGAGCATATTGTGAGGGAAAGAGCTGACAACTTGCCAAAAGTAATACTTAGCGCTCATGGTGACAGAGTTGTGTGAGTGACAGTGAATTTATGAAAAATGAGAGTAATTCTAGAGCAACTTCATGCTTATTGTAGGAGTGTGGGTCTCTGCCACAGGTTGCCATTTCAGAGAGAGTTTTAGACAGCAATTTTAATTGAGTTTCAATTAAGTAAATTATAGGCCGTGTAAAATTGGTTTACACTACTAAAACCACCTCTTTCACTTACGGCGGAATATGAAGTCAAACTACAAGCTACAGTTTTGGAATGTAGTGGATTGTTCTTCCCAAGCAATCAGGATGGATATGTGGGGGGGAAATATTGAAAGAAGGAAGAATTTAAGATGCTGTAAATGATTATGTAGTCACTACTGTTGTAAATAGTTTAAAGTTTCACTAAAAACACGGCACAGAGAGCAATGGTATCAGTGCTCCGGAGGTACACATTGTAGCACAGAGCAGCATTTCCCAGAGCGGGTTTTCTGAGTGACAATGCAGAGAGATGTAACATTGGGTTTGGAGATTATTCCAAGGCTAATTTCCAGTTTAGTAACCTCAATATGTTCAGTAAAGCTTTTAAATATATATTTAAATTAAGGTGGACTTTTAAGTTTTGTCAATGAATTAAATGATTTATTGACCGCAGCCTGAGTAGAAGCACTTTTGCTGACTCAGGACTGGCTTATTAGGAGGGAAGAGTATAGTGATAAATCAGAGAAAACAGACGTGTTGGCTGACAAGGAGCAGGGACTTGGGCAATGCTCAATAGAGTCACTGCAGAAGTTGAAATAGTCAGAAAAAAAAGAAGGGGGCTCTGCTGATGCTTAGTCCTTGGTGCTGCAACTGGATTGTGATGGTTTTATGTTTTATCAGCGTAAGTCCATGACTGTGCAGCTCCCACAAATGTGTATGCATAACTAATCCTAGAAAAAATGTGAAAGAGAAAAAAGGGAACTCTCCCATAAATGAAACATAGCAACTTCATCTGCCACTTCTGTTGCCAACCTGCTAGTGCAATCTCTGTAACAGTGCACCTCAGATCGTGAACTTAATATATCTGAAATCTGAAATACATGTCTTAGGCAGTATTTAACAAGATGATGTTATATCAGAATTGTTTTTAGGGGAGTAGTGGAGAGTAGGCAACAGGCAAATGGGCAGAAGGCTGATTAAAGAGTAATAACCTTAAGTGTTTTAGATAACTACGTCAGGAAGAACTACCAGCAGTGTTTGCCCAAATGTGTACATTCACAAATATGTGTTTCAGGTGTGAACTGGAAATGAGAAATCATCTTTGAGTTTTAAAAGTATTTGGCTCCCGACAAAGCCACAAATGTGTTTGTTGGTTTTTTTTGTTTGTTTTGGTTTGGGTTTTTTTGTAGTTGTCTCCAAGCCCTAAACTCAAAGATAAATAAGGGCATCGCCAAGAACAAAGGCCGTGTTTGTGGTAGGGAGCTTGGAATAACGAATAATTGGTGTGAAGGCTGATGCACAAGAGAGGAGAGGCAGAGGTTGAGAACTGAGAGCAGCAGCTGGGTGGGTGGATGCTGTCCTGAACAATGAATCCCCAGATCTGATACTTTTGAATTTCTTAGGGATGTTTTCTAAACCAAGGTAAAAAATTAGAGAAGAATCTGATTAAGATAAAACCACCCACTATGTCTGATTTGTTATAATCCTTTGCTTTTAAACTGTGCTGCTAGAGTAGGAATGGAAGTGTTTCTTAAATGAATCCCCTGTGCTGTACCATTTAGCCTGTCTCTGTTGTAGGAAATGTAAATCTGAACAAGCCCTTTAAACCTATGTCGCAGTATTTGTTATCTGAGCAGAGACAGAACATGGATGATAACTCCAAATAAAGCTGTGAGCAGAACCTGGAAGCTGGGAGAAATTTCCCTGCAAAGGTTCAAAAGGTTGTTGTAGTAACGCCAAGTGCTGAATGTTTGGAAAGAGTTGCCTTTAGCAGATAACATCCATCCTGTAAGGAGCAGATGGCTGAGAGATAGCCTGCAGCTCTGGGCAGATCCAAAAGCATCAGAGAGGGATGAGTTCTCTTGCACTTGCCCTTAAATGTTTTTAGTTCTTTCTTCTAGCAAAAATTATTTATTTTCAATTGTGCCAATTGATGTATGTGAATGGTAAGTGATTGTGTCCTTTCTGAAACAATAAATTCTTAACATTCTTTGCCTAATCTGATTAATGCTGTCCTTAAAGTCCCATTCCAATCTTGCCTTCAAAGTTGTGGGTTGTGTGACTTTTAACTTAGCTAAGGTTCATTTGATTTAAAAACATGGTTTAACAGCTCTGAAACTGATGTCCCAAAACAGCACTAAGACGTAGGAGGACATACTAAGACACATTGCTAGCTCCAGCTCAGAACCAGCTATTTGATTCTATCCCCTATCCCTATTTTTGGCACCAAATAAATAGAAACAGAGACTTGGTAGTGGTCATGTGCATTGACATTCTTCTGCAGCTAACATTACGGCATTGCCAGAGGTTAAATTTGCTCATGATTGTTCCACTAGTGGTTTTTCCTGAAAACTGCATGGCTTTTGAGTGACATTCGATTTTCAAAATGCTTTAAAAAGGGTATTTTTTAAACTGCCATGTAAATGTACTCAGTGTTGACAGTCTGTTTAGCTTTCAGAAGTAATTACATGTTCAGTGTGTTTTAGCTCCTAATTCTCTCACATATTTGACCTCTTGTATGGACTATATTTGAATTACATAGTAAAGGACTTCAGTATAAAAATCTAATGTGATTTGACTGAGTTAAGCACTACAAGGTTTAATATAAATTGTAGGAAATCTATCTCCAGGGGTTATTAAGAACCACATAAAATCAGTGGTAGGCTTTCCATTAACTTCAATTGTCTTTGGATCAGCCCCTTACTCTTTTATTGTTCTCAAACACTTTTATATTCTTTATTGCATAACGGCTTGAAACTTAACTCAGTGTGCCAGCACATTTTAAAATCTGTGAAGTCCCTTGGCTAGTGGAATATTAATGGAATAGTTTTTGTTTTACCAACACTGAACTGTGTAATACTGACTTGGAATCACATTCATCGGTTTTGTGTGATACAATGCTCAACTATTACTTCTTCTCTTTCTGCTCCCACATGCTGTTTGTCTTTGTGTGTGTGTTGCCAAGTCTTGTACCTGTTATGCAAGGGCACCTGGGAAAGTGGCGTACTCACTGTTGTAGTTTTGCCCCAGCTGAAAGCCAAGCACCACACAGCCACTTGTTCTTTAAAAGGGAGTTGGGGGTGGGGGAGAAGTTGAGGGAGGGGGAAGAGGGAAGGGAAAGGGAAATAAAACAAAACCAAGGAACCAAAACCTCGTGGGTTGGGATAAGGATAGTTTACTGGAATAGCAGAAAGATAGATATAACAATAATAACAGGATATAACAATAATAACATATATTTATAGCAAAATATATGAAACTGGTGATACACAATGCAGTTTCTCACCGAACAGCACAGCTCAGGCAGTACAGTTCAGAGCTGTCCCAACAAATCGGACAGTCCCCAAAACCACATGTCCTGGAGCCGCCTGCTCCTCCTCCAACCAGTCCCCCTTTTATAGTGAGCATGATGTAATTGGCACAGAATATCCCCTTTGGCTGGTTCGGGTCACCTGTCCTGGCTGTGGCCCCTCCCTTCTCATTAGCGGGGAAATATGAACAACTGAAAAATGCTTGTTTGCTTGGCAACAACTAGAAACATCAGGGTGTTATCAGCACTGCTCTCATCCTACCTCCCAAACACAGCATTCCATCCGCTATTAGAAAAGAAATTAACTCCATCCTAGTTGAAACCAGGACACTTACAGAAGAGGCATGCCTACTGCACTGGACAAAAACTTGTCATCCTTGTCCCCATCTCTTAAGTAGCTGAGTTCAGCCAGGCAAAGATAGGGAATCCTGGGTTTCATGTATCCTGTCTGCCTGTAGAGCCTGTCTCAGGGAAGGTTGGGTGTAATTCCAGTAGTCAAATATCTGCCCTGGGAAGAATAATGTCACACAGTGCGTTCAGTCTGGGGACCAATTGGCTAAAAAACAAGTTTGCAGAAAGGACCTGGGAGGTACCAATGGACCAGTTGAACATGGACCAGCAAAGTGCCTGGTGCAACAGAGACACGGACATAACGGATTGTAGGAAGGAAGATGATTAAATGATTGGTGCATCTGACATATAAGGAGAGGCTGAGAGAGCTGGGACAGTTCAGGCTGGAGAGGGGAAGGCTCAGGGTAGATGTCCTTGTGTAGAGAAACCTGACAGAGTGCAAGTAAAGAAGACAGAACTAGTCTCTTCACTGCTGCTCATTTAAAAAAAGAAACAAGATGTAATGGGCACAAATTGAAATACAGGAAGTTATGTTTAATAATAAGAAAAAACCTTATTTACTGTGCTGAAACTGTACCAAAGGACTTTTCTCTCATTTGTTCAGTGTGGCCACTTCAGAAGTCTTTCAGTCTTTGCTTTCTGTAGTAGAGTTCAGCTGAGTGTTATCTGAGTGTTATTCCCCAGATTTGGGAATCTTTCCAAGACAGGCAACCTGCAGGACTGCAGGTCACAAGGACAGGAAGACTGAACTTGTTCCAAGGTGCTACCTCTGTTCCATGATAAGGCCAAGGACTGAAATGTTGAACAATACTTCTAGAGTTATCAATGTAATTTTTTTTAGTGACTCACAAAAGCTACACAAAGAAAGAACTACATTTTTCTTAGAGTTGGCTTAAAACATCTTGCAGAGAGTTGATAGTACCAGGTGACACAGATCATGAACTCAAAAAACTCACTATATATTAAAAATTGGTGTCTGTAACATGACACAGTAAAAATTCTGGTTAGATGTTTTAGACCGATCTACAACTTAAACTATAGGACAAAACAATAATCCTCTTGTATCTACCAATACCATTATGCATCAGGATGTATTGACACATACACACACACACACACACACACACACACACACACATATTCTTCAGGTGCATATATATACACACATATAAGTTATGACAAACTGCCTCAGACCAGCATTGGAAGGAGGCCCAGAGAAGATGAAATTTAAAAATAAGGGGTAAAAAAAGGAAAGGAAAATGTGGGGGAGTTAACTGTTTTCTCGTTTGTAGAGTAAATGCTAGCCAATGGTCTGGAATATTGAAAACTGCCCTGAGCAAACAGAGTACAAGGAAGCAGTGTGTAATTCATAGACCTGGCCAGAAAACACAATGTTCTAAATTTTCCACAAAATAGGGGTAGGGAGGAATTTTTAAAGAATATTTGGCAATTCCTTCTCCTGTTTGGTTTTCCCCCCACCCCCAGCAAGCTTATCCCATCATTACCATGTCTGCATACTAAAGTTCATTAGTACACACACAGACACTAAGGAGATTAGATCACTCAAACAAGATGAGAAATCCCAGATGCATGCCATGGATATTCTCCATTTATCCATAAAAGACAACTCCTTGGGGAATCTAGCCACTTTTCAATTGCAAAACATTTAATGATGCGGAGAGGATGTGCATCTTGTTCTTGCAAACACTTAAGCATGTGCTGGGGTGTAAGCTGTTAAATAGTCCAAAGAAGTCAAGTGTATAAAGCTAAGTACGTAATTTAGTTGCAAAATGAAGGCCTTAAAACACTGCAGAATGTGTTGCTTTTAAAATTCCCACTATTTTTTTCCCCTTAGCAATACCACACAAGGCAGGAAGAGATAATCGCAGCTTGAAAATCTTTTAGCAGAATTGTTGTAAAACCAAAGATTACGCTCAGAAGGGGCAACTGTCACAACCTTTATGTTCACAGATGCTGAAAAGATGCTGGTGGTCTAGGGATTATCTTCAAATACACAATGCTAGGCTCCAGTCAAACAGCAGGATGCCTGTTTTTAGCAGAGCAGCAAGCCTGGAAAGAGAGAGGTAAAAGCATCACTAACAGTCAGAGATCTACAGAAGGGGGAATTCCTACCTTTACAAATCAGGAAATACAGTATCTCTAGATTAAATCTGTATCATCAAAGAGGAAAGAAAGATGTGAAATAAGGTCTGACTGATTATATTGCCTTTGCAGAGGGCTTAGAGACTGAATGTTTTAACTTCAGTAAGCCTGCTGTTAATGGGTTGTGGAGTTTAAAATGACCCTTTATCCTCAAAATATAGATGACCTGGCTTCTACATATGCAGGCATACTCTGTAAAGAGAAGCCAAGTAGGTTATCAAGGACTGAGTGAGAAAGAAATGCTACAGAGGACATCTCCTGCTTAAGAAAAATGGCTTTACTTCCAAGACTGTCATTGTACACAAGGCACATTGTATATAAAATGTACAAATCATCTTTTTGCCTCCCCTACATTATCTTTCTTCATCTTGATTGACAGTCCCTTTTCCTGTGAACAAGTCTATACCACTATGTGGACAAAATTAAACACATTTTAAACAGTCTGTTAGTTTGTAATTTAGAGCAGTCTAAATACAGCAAAATGAAATGAAATGTTTCATTGTATTGATGAAATACTTCTAAATATCTGAACTTCTCAGGAATAATCACTTTAGGATAGTAGATAAACAGAGAACATTTGTTTTCTAACAATGAAACAACACCATGGATGATAAAAAATTTCTTCAGCTGAATGAAGGGGGCATCAGCTTGGAATAGTCCTGCTGGGACACAGTAGCTGTGTATGAGATACATGTTCGCTGTCAATCTGTACGTGAAACTTTAAAAAGTGATATTTTACATTTTCCCAATGGACTTTAAAGCATTAATTTCTATCACATTTTAGGGCAGATTACAAAATCATTTTTAACAGGTGCTTGAGGATATGGGAAGTTTTATTATCCAGTTGTTCTCATCAGCTCTTGTTTTGATATTTATGGACTGTGTTTTGAATTTATGACAGTAGGTACTCCAAAAGTATTACTTGCAATGGAAAACTAAAAATACCCAGGCAGAACTGAAAGAAAACTGACTTAAATGAAAAGCTTTCTCTTCCTAATTACAAGTAATGTATTGAAAACATATAAATCATAGGTCCAAATTTTACCAGCACGAAGTCATGTAATTCAGTGGGGCCCCACCAGTGTAAGTGGGACTATTACAGAACCCAGTATTTTCCATTCATTTCAACCCTTCTCCATCAACTTGCACCCAGATGTTGCTGTAGTATAACAGTATAATTTGGCTCTGCTTCCTACATTTTTTTTCCTGGTACTGCAATGACCTGCTGAAAGCATTCTCCAAGCCCATGGGTGATCTCTGAACCATACAGCACAAGGGTTGAAAACTGAACAGTATTACAGACAACTAAGCTCAATAGCAGATTATTAATAATAAGACACATTTATTTAATTTTCATTCCCCAGGCTCATAAAGAACACTTAGAATACCAATATTAGTAAAATGCTCTACTACTGACAGTAACACAGTATTTCCATAGCTCCTTAAAGCACAACAGCTCAAATCTCTTCCAGATGATGGATTTCATTTAATTGTAAATTGAGATGCAGCAGGAAATAGGACTGTGTTTTACCAGCATTACCCTTTCTAATGCTGACAGAAAAGACACATAGGTTCATGGCTTTGTTCTGTTCACCTATCAAAACCTTTGGGTATTTGTCAAAACCACATTTCTTTGTCAGAAAGAGCATGAGCTGCTGACATCTACTCAATATCTTCAAGTCTGAAGGAGTGTTGTATAATACTAAGTAGATGAGGACTTGACAATAGTAATTACATCAAGGACATCCATACTGTAAAATAAAGCATTACAATTCTAGTTATGGCACATAGTATATTTTTCTTTATCAGTTATATATCCACACATCTACATTATTTAATACATACATTTATTTAATAATGACTTTTCTTTAACTAATACTTTGCCATTTCTAGATAGAAACCTGAGGTTATCCTTATACATATACATATACATACATATATCCTTATAACGTATTTAGTGCTTTATAAAAATAACACCTATGAAGTCAGATTAAACAGTATCTTCTTTACTGCAAAGAAAGTAACTTGCCAGACAGTTTGGAACAAGGAAACCAAGTTTGGTTAAGGAATGCTAAAAGCAGTTCAGTCTTAACTCGCCCCCTTTCCACCTGTTTTCTCAAACAAAAACAATACCCTACCAAAAATTACAAGTTAGTCATGATTTCTGTTTGACAGGACCAGGGGAACAAACATAGCTCTGAAGCCAGATGGCTATGATATAGACCGGGTGCATTTTTAACTAAAAAAAGTAAGAAATTTTGTTCTAATCATGGGGTTTGGGGAAGTTTAAGGCAGAGAAAAATGTCTACAGATAGTCTGTGTATGAGAAGCAACTTGGGGGAAGACTGTGCTAGCTGGAGTAATGAAGTAGCTGGTTTGTTGGATTTTTTTAAGTAGTAGTACTACCTCTGTCTAAATTTTATTGCTGAAGTTATCATTTTATTCATTCTTGACCTATGTAGTCATTAGAACAAAAGTTGCATCATAACAAAAGATGCTGCAAAGATTTACTTTTTCCTCACTGACCATCTGGCTTTCCTTCTCAGATCTGTTTATGATCTATTTCTAAAATGACAAAACTGAGATGATTAACAGTATTACATATCAGAATACAGGGGTTAAGTTTTCTTTATCCTTATTCAAAGCTCAGTCTCCATAAACCATATCATTATCTCACACAGTTTATGTTAGAATTCCTAACCACAGAGGAAGAAAGATAATGGAACAGAAGCTTCAAATTACAGTAAAATTGAAGAGGGTACTTAAATCAACATTATGCCAGAAAGACATTCAATTAAAAAAAATTACATAGCACTTACCACAGCTCTTTATACTAGCAATAAAATGAGAATTAATCTTTAAAACTAATCTAATTCTCCCATTTCCAGTTGTCACCTGTAGGTAACTGAAGCTTACATATCTGTATTGTTATTAATACACCTGTGCTAGTATGTTTAGGTTTGAGATTTGATCCATTATCTGACATACATTACCCTCTGGCACTTAACTCATACAAATGATGACATGTCATGAAGAAAAGCTGCCTTTTAAAACAAAATATATAAAATTTATTTATATAATTTTACATCATGTAGGGAAACCACAGAATCATTTTCTTTTCAGAATAAGATTTTCCTTGAAACAGATTCCTGACTGCAGTTTCAGATCTCTATTTAAATGACTCAAATAAAGTTTTTACACTTCTGTCCTGAGATTTTTCTAGATTTTTTTTTCACTGTCCCTTTCAGAACCTCTCTGTAGTTTCCTTTCTCAACATTTCTGTTTCTTCCTACTGTTAGCTTCAAAACCCAAGTTTCTTTTGAAATGTAGTGTTAAATGCACACTGACAATTCAGGTCTACACACTTCAGTTGTTGAAATAGGTGTGCAAAAAATAAAGTCACTGCCCAGAAGAACCTGCCAAAAGAAAGACTGGGGAACATGTAAGAGAGTTTCAGTCCAGAGGGATCCACTGAGCACTCAAGGGACTCTTTCTAATCCCTCCTAACAAACTTATGATCTTTAGTAGTAGCCAGATATAATGTTCCAGAGGAAGAGACAAGGAGAGATGAGAGCCAGAGAGAACCAAATGAAACCAGAGCAATAAATGATTACTTGCCATAGGGAACTGGTGGAGACATTGCTCTCTATTTCTCTATATTTGTAGGTCATGTCTACAGGCAAGGGTGTCTCATTAAAAATTTTTCTAACCTCAAAGATTGTGATTTGTTTAATATTGGAAGTATGAACTACACACCACAGGCCACTTTTTTTTTTTTTTAAAATTATGAAACACTTTGCACTGGTAAACTTATCCAGTTTAGCCAGAAGATGTGGGACAGTAAATAAAGTATATACCTGATGAACTTATAAAATTATTAACAGACCTGATGCTGGAAGCTTTTCTGTGATTTCCATGGTCCTCCTCTCCTTGGGTACAGAAGTGTGAATGCTGGCATGCACATATTTTGGTAAGATTTGGATGCTAACATCAAATTCAGTCCTGGGTAAGCATACACAGACTGTCACATCTCCCAAGGACACTGAAACAAACCATAGGAACGAAAAAAGTTGATCCCAACCAGCACTAATTTTGTTAGGGATTTTGTTAGTAGCTTGGTTTTGTTTTTCAACAGATGCCCATGACTGATCTGATTCAGAAGTATTTATTTGAAATTTTCAGGCTGACCTTTACTTTAGCTGATGTTGGCTTGCAACTCCTCTCCATTTTCCCCCTGTAAAGCTTCCTAGGATTACCTGGGCAGATCACAGCTACTCCAGCCTTGCACTACATCACCTTTCCATTTTAAGACATATTTTTAGAGCTCCAAAGTAGTAAGGGTCCAGTAGTAAGGGTCCATACGCACTTTAAGTCTTAAACTCAGTATCTGCCTGAAGTCAAATTATTTATCTGTCAATGAAGCCATGAATTTTTTACAAGATAAGGGCATTAAGAGAGAAAAGGAATAGATTCACAAGCCATCTAAGGTTTCACATGTAAATCTGGCAATAATTAGGTAGCTGCTTGCCTTTTTATGTATCCCTTTTTCTGTACTTCCACCAAAAAGATTAAAAATGTAAGAAAAGTCAAACCATACAGCTCAGCACCAGTGCCTGAGAGTGAACAATACCATATTGCTTAGAGAAAACAGACCACACAGGTTAAGTAACTCCTTGTCCTGTTCTCAATTTTCTCCAGTCTGATGCTTAGGGCTTCCTGAGTCAGATACTGTATCTGCATCATGTTTAAAATCTCTTGAAATTAATAGTCCTTGACATACTTCAGTGTAATTAATTTAGCACCAGGCTTTTAAACATGGTGTATTACTGAAAAGATATTGTAGTGAATTTCCACATTGCTCTATTTTTAAAGTAATTAAACTAGCAACACTAACTTGCACAATTTTGTAAAATAGTTTTCAAACATTTTGTTTATTGCTACTTCAAAATGAGGTCTGTGCTTTGCTCCTGTGTCAATAGATTTCTGTCAGATCAAGTCATGGTCTGTTCTTTTAAGCATTTTAGAAACAAATGGTGTTAATCTAAAAATTCAGATGGCCAAACTGTCAGAGAGGGAAGTTAACAGGGCACAAGACAGAGATTGTCCTTCAAACTACAGATGATAAAAAACATTTTCATAATTTTCTCTGCCAAGAAAATGCTGTCTGCAATGAATTATCTTACTCTTGTCCAAGAAAAATACATAATTTTATCTGGGAAACAGACAAGAAACATATTTTCCATTAATGTGAGGCAGGGGAAATCTGTATTCCTCTAAACACTCACTTAAAGCCTCAACAAATCCCAATGGAAAGTTGTGAGAGGGAAAAAAAAATCCTGTTTCTGATACAGCTGGTAAGGGAACCATCTAGGAAGGCGTCCTTCAGGATCCTTCAGGATGTTGTTTGTGAACAGAGAAGTATTTGTGGGTGATGTCATTGGTGGCTGTCCTGGGCATAGGGATCATGAAATGGGTTTTCATTTCTCACACTGGTCAGCAGAACTGCTACCTTGGACTTCTGGAAGGAAGTATTTGGCCGTTTAGGAGCCTAGTTGTCTCCTTGGGTGGCAGACCTGAATGGCAAAGTAGTCCAGGAAGACCAGGCTGTCTCAACATGCCTAAAGATAAGCCAGCAGGAAAAAAGACCAGGCTGGCTGAACAGAGAGATTTAGATGGAACTCAGGTAAAAAAAAAGGAAGTTTATGAGCTTTGGAAGAAGGGGTGGGCCAGGCCACTCAGGAGGACTACAAAGATGTTGTGAGGTTATGCAGGGAGAGAATTAGAAGGGCCAAAGCCAACTAGAACTTAATCTGGCTGCTGCTGTAAAAGACAATAAAAAATTGTTTCTTTATATACATTAACAACAAAAGGAGTGTTAAGGAAAATCTCCATCCTTTATTGGTTGTGGAGAGAAACACAGTAACAAAGGATGAAGGAAAGGATGAGGTGCTTAATCCCTTTTTTGCCTCAGTCTAACGATAAGACCAGTCCAGCTCCAAGTACTCATCCCCATGAGCTGAGAGACAGGGACATGGAGCAGAATGAAACCCCCACTTCATGACACTGTCCCATATGCCACCCTTGTCTCCAAATTAAAGACATCGATTTGATGGGTTGACCACTTAGTGGCTAAGGAATTGGCAGAACAATTACACTCAATGAGTTACAGTCAACAGCTCAATGGCCAAGTGGGCATCAGTGATGAGTGGTGTTTCTCAGGGGTTAGTATTGGGACCAGCACTGTTAAACATTTTGTTAACTCTGTGGATGTGATTCTGTGTGTCACTGTGGTTATTTCAGTGGCAGTTCTAAAGGTAGTTTTCAGTAAAAGGAGTTCCATAAAAGCGTACATTAAAGCCATTTATAAAACAGTAGATGAGATAAGTAGTAAGCCACTGTGACTCACTTGCACTAAAAAATAAACCCATCTGTTTATTCTCTGCTTTCATGGGGTTTTCAAACATACACTTCAGAAAACAAAACCAAAGCAGTAGAAACCAAAAACCAGGATGTATGCTTTTGCTCATAGCAGCATAGTTGCAAGAACAGTATCTCAAGGACAAATTCTGCCATGTTTCCTTGAATGGAGGCAACTCTTTAGGCCCAAATTCTACAAAACTCTAAGAACCAACATTTTGATCACAAACTTTCCAATTCTTGTAAGTCGTGTACAGAGATGCAACAGCATCCTGCCATGACATCTTTTTTCCCTCTTCTAAACACCATCTCCTGAAGGATCCCCAGTATCTTTAAAGAGTTGATGCAAACCTGGAATAGTATCAACATGTTTTCCCTCCACATCTTGGTATTTAGATTATTTCAGCATGAGAAATTATGGAGTGAATTATTACCATCATTTACAGAATGGCATATTTGGAAGAATCTTGAAGACTACATATACCATTAAATAAAAAACCCATATGAAATACGATATGTGAGACAACTCATTATTTTTTTTCAGTTGTATACCTCAGTTTAAAGATAAGCTATTTAATGTCACTCAGACAAGACCTCTTTTATTACAACTATAGGAATAGCCCCAAGTTTTTGTGACTTTCTAGAATAGATCTAGATGAAAGCAATTACTTGGCATGAAGGTCAGCCCATATAGTCATTTGATTTTCTCAGACAGCAAAATCATAATGTGCTGAATTGCTATAATTGGAATTGATTTTAGTAAAAGTCTGAATACTTGGTAGATGTGAAAAGCATTCCTTACATATTACACCATATTTTACTTAGATGTCAGTATTTTACTAGTTGAGGACCTTATACTTTAAAAAAAAATCAGACGTCTATGACAACTTTTCACATGTCTCAAAAGCTCTTTCTAAATAAGACTAAGTAGAAATGCAGAATACATGAAGAATGCTTGTGGACACAAGTAGCTTCTTGTGAAAGATGCAATTTTTAAAACAGCTTTATGATCTTGAGACAATAATGATGGCTTTGAAACTTACTTGCTTTCTTGACTGAGTCAAATGCAGAATGTTGCTCCAGGGTACATGTATTTCTAATCCTCTTTCAGTCACAAACACAGGCAGACTAAATGGTGGTTTTCTTCCAGCACTGATGAAAAAGACCGTGTTGTTGAAGGATTCTAACACAGGGCTCAGCAAATGGGCAAACTTGTTTACTGAATGAAGCAGTGTGATATTTCACAGCTTATCTTGCCATTCAGCTTGATTACTCCAAAGGAAGTGCATATCCTAGGCACTGCTTGTCTTAATGGCAATACCAGCAGCAACTAAATTTATTGTGGACAAAATTTTGTTTGGCCTGTGGTGGTCCTGTAAAGGATTCTACACATTGTAGTGATCTTCACATTTATCCTTTATGGAGTCCCTTCTAAAAGAAAATTACAGTCCTGTTATGTCATTTATGGACGATACTCTTAATTTGAATGTTGCAGCAAATATGCCTTAGAATTTTCAGTGGGCAAGTTAAGTCCTCTGACTGCTGTATGAATCTTAGAGTATCTTTTACCTATATATATGAGAAGAGGCACAAGCATATGAACGATTACATATAAGAAAAGCAAAGTTGTACTAAATACATCTTTGTATTTCTTCTATATGGAAAAAATTGGCTTTGGAGTGAAACTAGAATTAGAGAAGGGCTTACTCTCCTCACGATAAAATGCACAGCTAGCTGGCATAGATATTTTCCATATATTATCTTTAACTTGCTAATATGCCACACTGAACAGTTTAATTATTCAGGGTTTGGGTTGCAATTAAGTTGGACTTTCAGGGAACTTGTAAAACTTTGTTTAGAACCTAAAAATTAAGTGTGAAAAATTTTAATAAATGCTTTGATGTTATAAAAAATATTTTAAATTCTCCAGGCAGAAAAAAAAGATTTTAAAGGGCTCTTCTAGATGAAGAAAGGTATATCCTAAGCTTACAGTCTTATGCACTTTTATTTATGAAGGAATGATTTATAATTGAACAACAAAGGTGTAAGAGGGTTCAAGATTTGTAAACTGTTACTTCTTTTTGTAATTGATTATTATAGTAGTGTCTTGGTTGAGCCATACTGTGAATGTACCACTGTTCTCCATTACCTAAAATATGCCTCTGTCTGATAAAATTAATGATAATTTTGTTATTACCTTTGATGAGACCAAGAATAGACTTTTGAAAAGTATGAGTACTAAACCACACTGGTATGAGTTTTTCACAAACACTATCACAATAATTTATCTCCCCAGCAAATGCCAAGGTCATGGTACCCTGGTTATTATTTCTAAGTTATGGTCATGTTTCCCACATGGTTATTGTCTCTAAGTATTGTACTTATGAGATACCACCTCTAGCCAATCCAAGAACAAAGCTCAAATCTTCTGATGACTATTATTGCATCTAAAGTGCTTTGGGGTTAGAAGCAACTATCAGTTTTCTATTGTCTCTACATAATCAAAACTCTCTGATTTAGTGTTATGCAATCAAATATCATTATTGAAACCTGGTTATTAACTTTGTTTGTATATGGTTATATACTTCTCTGTCTATGAAGTCTTTTTGTTATATCCCTGATGTCAATTTAGGATACACATATTTTAATTCCACTTGATCATCTTATACATATGATGGCATGTTCATTATTGATCAATTCATATTCTCATCTGCAGTTCTTTTTTCACTCTTTCCTACGTGATTCATGAGGAGACGCATAATATGCAGTGACTCTGTTGTTAGAACTGGTGTTCCTATCCAGACATGTATGGAAGGGGACATGTCAGACCATAGGACATGACTGTGTGCTTCTTCATATCTCCTGTTGGTGGGATAGCAGTGGGTTCAGAACTTTATTAGTCAAAAAGCCTGATGAAATATTCTGAGGGGAGGACATAAAACTCCAGTGAGGTATAGATAATTATGCTGTATTCATTCTAAGGGTCCCCAAAACATTGACATGGACAGTTCGGCAATTATGCTGTAATTACGTCCCCAACTGTGACTAATTTCAGCTCCTTCCTTTGCCTACCAGGAGGTCTGTGAATGCATGGCACAAGAAAAATCTAGTCCAAATTAGAGGAGGTTGGCAAAGCTTCTAACTAAACAGTTTGTCCTGATGAAAAATACCTTCATTCCTGTGAAATCGCAGTGAAGCGATAATCTGATTCTTTGCCTGGCAGGCTGGTTAGGAGATCAGGTTTCCTAAACTGTGGTCCCTGGCAGATTCATCATGACTTCTTCTGAGGCTGAGAATTGCAAACAATAAATCAGAGAATCTAGAAGTACAGAAGACTTCTAGGTAAGTGTAGGGTTTGACCCCAGCTGGCAGCTAACCCCCACACAGTTGCTCACTCAGTCCTCCCCCAGTTGGAGGGGGGGAGAATCGGAAGAGTAAAAGTGTGAAAATGTGTGGGTAGAAATAAAGACAGTTTAATAAGCAAATGGAAAAAGAAGAAAAAAAGTGAGTGATGCAAAAAAGCAACCACTCACCACCAGCTGACCAATGCCCATCCAGTCTCTGAGCAAAGTCTAGTCTGGAAAAACTGCCCCCAGGTTTCATTGCTGACCCTTTTGCCAGTTGCAGTCATCTGTCCCAGCTGTGTTCCATCCCAACCTCTTGCCCACCCCAAGCCTACCGGCCTTTGGTACAGTGTTTAGAGACAGCCTTGCCACTATGCAAGCACTGTTCAGCAACAGCCAATGTATTGGTGTGTTAACAGCCCTGTTTTGGTCACAAATCTTAAACCACAGCACCATATGGGCTGCTATGAAGAAAATGGACTCAATCCCAGTGAGCCCTCGTACAAGAATTTTATTTTTTTTTAAAGTGTTTGGTCCTTTATTTCACAAAAAAACCCACTGTGTTACTTGTAGTTGTTTTCTAGGAGAGATGGTAATTTTGTTTTGAATTAACATTCTAAGTCTATTTAGTGCTTTTAGATTTAGGCGGTTTATACTATTCATTATTTTTCCCCTGCCTGAGTTCCCAAAACTCCTTTTTTACATACTTGATGTATACCTGCACAGCTTGGTAGTGTAGAAATGGAAGTAATGCAGTCTGAAGTAAATTTTGCAGAAGTCAGTGTGAGGCTTGCGTATCATTAAAGTTACAGATGGGTATTTTAACAGGACTTGAACGGTGCACTAGCTTTGTACTGACTCTCACACTGTGTGGACTATGAGCCAGACTCTTAAAATTTTTAATCACTAGCTAAATATAAGTACCTATCTGTTCACTGGGAGGTAAACAGCTCTGGGGGATGTTAGCATTTTATTTATTTTTGTTTGTCTTAAACATCTGGTACTATGTGGTTTTCATAATTCAAATGTCAAGATTATTGTATTCTTATCTTAAAGCAGAATCAATCCCACTGGTGAAGGCAGTGGTGGCTTTTTAACGTGTCCTTAATTATCCTGCAGGATCAGTCCTTCAAGGTTCTTTTAGTTTCCTGAATTAGTGATTATTACACCCTTTTTATATATGTCTTAATATAATTTTCTATTAGGAACAAATGAATGTGTTTTTTAAAAAAATATTGTTTTGTTAAAGAAATGAAGTTCACAAATGTGCCATAATATACTCTGCAAGTGAAAAGCTCTGTATCAGCCACAGACGCATTGCCAATTGCCCAGGTGAGCAGCCAACAACATGGGAAGAGCTGGTGGGTGTTGAAGGTAGTTTGCTTCCTCAGACACCAGCTTGGCTTTTCATTCTCTTTATAATTATATATGAGAACACATTATACAAGCAATCAGGCTCACGGGAACTCCTCTTATTTATTATCTGAATAAAGTACATTGACATTAAATAACTATCATGAAGAAGTAAGTCATTGTCTCCCACAGGGAAGCTGTTCTTTTATCTTGTCTTGGAGATTGATAATTTCAGAGCCCACAGACAGGTCTCATCTTCTTTTCCATGTTTTTCCATTTACATATGCTAATGGCTATTCTGTCTGTAGATAGTACCAGTTTCCTAAAGCCATTGTCACAGAAAATTAAATTTCCCAGAATTGATTGATGACACAGTTAAAAATTTAACTTAATTAAAAAGTATAATTAGTAGCATGTGAGCTAACCTTGACAGAAAAAAATACAGCATGAGGAGTAAACTTAAGCAAGTGCTATCACAAAAAGAAGCTAATGTAATATATACCTGAGAATTATTTTGATCTCTGAGATCCTATAGGGGATGAGCAGAACAGCTGTTATATCACTATACACAGTATCAGAATAATTTTCCTCATGGAAGATAAAATTACTTCTTGATTCTCATAAGTGGAAACACAACCATCTACCTTGAATTTTATAAGAGTATTTTAAGCCTTCTAGTGTGCTAGTCATAGGTGTCAATGCAGCTTGTGTTGTTAAATGAGAAGGAAAGAAATACCTCCTTCACTACTGTGTAATTTAATGTCAGGCCTATTTTCTGTAGAAAATACAGTGCTTTAGGGTCTTACCTTCTCACATACACAACAAAGAGGGGAGAAAGAGGAAACTAGGGCCTCACTTTGGCAAGGACTTGCCTGTATGTATTGATGGATCTTCTACTGAATCTTGTATTGCACATACTTCAATTTCCAGAGTCCCAAGAAGGTATTGGCATGGAGAAGACAAAGTGTGCTCAATGGCCCCACAGCTCTTCAATCTATGATGATTTGCTGTCTACAGTTCTTAGATCAGAAGCTCTACAGTTGAGCAGAACAAGGGTTCAATAAAAGATTCAGCAAAGCTTCCCTGTTGACTTTGCTCTGGGTGCCAACTCAGTAGCAAACCACAGTCTTATGTACAAAAGCTAAAATACAGTTTAGAAATAAGCTACCAAATCGCATGATGTGGGGAAGATGAGAGGGTTCTTGGCAACAACTAGATAGCACTGTGTGTGATGTCTGCAGCGTGGCTAGGAGAATGGGGGGAGAGGTTTTAACTTATGCCTAGGGCTTCCACCAATCTAACTTTATATCTACATGTAAACAGCATAAATTAATTAATCCTGAGATGGAGTGGCCTAGATGAGGTTCTTAACAGGCCAGTCTTCATACTGCAGAGGAGGATGCCTGTAGGTTTTAATACAATATTCCTTATCTTTTCTTCCACTACATACATAATAGATGCAACATTATAAATTCTATGTGTTTCAAGAAATACAGAAATATTTTTAATGGACATTAAATAGGAATCAAGGACATTACTTCAGCTGTTGCCTAAACCAAATATATTTGAATTCCTTTTGGTTATGACTTCCTGGCTTGTAGTATCTAGATATGTAGGTTTTAGTGCTTACTGAGTGGGCTCCTTTCTCTAAAACAGAGTTCCCTTACAGGTATAATTGCTGCAGGGAAAAGCATGGCTTAAATACTTGAGATTAAATTGCCAAAATAGAGATAAAAGTGTTCCTTATTTAAGTTGAAAACTCAGCATTCTCCCTAGGGATTATAGTCTTGGACTTTTTCTTCATTGCTGCCTTGTCCTAGCTCTTCAGGAGGAAAGTGAGTTCCCTGATCTTAAGGTCATTTTCCACATCTTACTAAAGACACATTTCCCACATTTCTCCTCTGTGTCTAGGTCTGCAAGTGTATTGTGTATCTTGCTCAAAATGTCTGTAATTTCATTTCCTGCAGGAAGAAACTAGAAACAACAAAGTTAACCCTCAGGGACTGAGGCTTAGAGTCCTATCTCACAAATTATGTAGAAAAGCTGTTAAATGGGACATCTGGAGGAGCCAAATTCCAAAAGTACTTCTATAGAACCTGATTTTTCTCAGCAGCTTTGCTTGTGCAACCTGAGGCAATTAAAGCTCCAACCTTCAACGCATGACGAATTTCCTTTTGTCTGTGGTGAAGTGAAGTACGGGCACATCTAAGAGCGGTTTCCTGGTTGCTGTGCTTTTTGCCTTGATGCAGCTGTTTGAATTTCAATAGTATAGCAGTGTTCCCTCAAGCTTTCATCACTGCTGTGATTTCCTTCAGAGCAAACCTAGCGAAGCGACAAATATAAAATTGGCCCTACCTAGTCTGGATCTAATTTGGGAGTAGATGTTAGACTACAGTGTCAGTTAAAGGAGGAAGGAAACTCCCACTGGGCCCACTGTGTTACGGATGTTCCCCGGCACTGCATGTCAACAGGTGACATTAGTCTTAGGAGCTTAAGGCATATTTTTTCGTGGTTATGCCTTTATCTTTCTTACTGACATATCAACAACTGCAGGGGGGACACAAAGAGACACTAGGTTTTAAAGCAGCTTTTCACAAAGGTATTTTTGTATTATTTTCTTTTAAAAATTAATATTTTTTTTCAGAAGTGTTTTGGGTTTGCGTGGCAAGGTTTGGGGGTTTGGGGCCGGGGTGGATGGGTGGTGGTGGTGCTGCTGCAGGGGTGGCTTCTGTGACAAGCTGCTAGGACATTCTCCCAGGTCCAGCAGAGCCAATGCCAGATGGCTCCAAGATGGACCCATCACTGGCCAAGGCTGAGCCAATCAGCAATGGTGGTAGTGCCTCTGTGGTAACATATTTAAGAAAAAAACCCAAACCAAAACAAAAAAAAAATAGCAGCTTTTTGCCACCAGAGAATGGAATGAGAAGATGGGAGAAACTTTGCAGACACCAAGGTCAGTGAAGGAGGGGGAGGGGGTTTCCCCAGGCTCCAAAGCAGACATTCCCCTGTAACTCATGGAGGACACCACACTGGAGTATGTGGAGACACATAAAGGAGGAAGACCCTGTGGGAAGCCTGCGCTGGGGGAAGCACCTGGCAGGACCTGAGCCCATAGAAAGAGAAGTCCACGTCAGAACAGGTTTTCTGGTGGGACTTGTGACCCCATGGGGACCATATTGGCACAGTTCCTGAAGAACTGCATCCCATGGGAGGGACTCACATTGGAGAACTTCTGTGACAGGGACCCCACATTGGAGCAGGGGAAGAGTGTGAGGAGTTCACTCCCTGAGGAGGAAAGAGCAGTGATAAATTGACCACAATCCCCCATTTCCCGTCCCCCTGTGCTGCTTGGGAGGAAGATGTAGAGAATTAGGGAATAAAGTTGATCCCAGGAAGAAGGGAGGGGCGAGGAGAAAATTCATAAATTAGATGTTCATTAGATGTTCATAAATTAGATGAACATTTTTCTAGTTGAGTCTCTTCAGCCCATGACAGTAATTGCTGAATGATCTCTCCCTATTCTTACCTCAACCCACAAGTCTTTAATTATACCTTCTCTCTCCTGTCCAGATGAAGATGGGAGTGATAGAGCAGTTTTGGTGGGCATCTGTCCTCCAGTCAGGATCAACCCACCACAAAAGCCCTAAGGTTTGATGACGCAGGACTACAAGTGACATTGTTTACAGAGATAGAGCCAAAGCACTTAAAATGAGTTAAATATGATCTACACCATAGTATACCCTCTCCTAGGACAAAAAGCGTACTGCAGGTAACAGTATGTAAGAAATAGTTCACATCAGCATGCTACTGTGCTTATTCAAAAGCTTATACTCTGTTACAGTCTGAATTCTGCTATACTCATACCAGTTGGATAGCACTCTTGATGTGCAACAAATAATTTTTCAGATATAAAATATCAAATGGTCAAGAACTTGGTTATTCCAGAGCGGGGCCACATTATTTGGTAGCCACTTTGAAAACTGTGTGGAAACTACAGCTCTTTTCACTGCTCAGCAGTCTTTCCCCCTTCTGGTGAAGTTGGTACAATTAAAGTTGAGTGCTGCCACTAAAAGAAGTTTAATCCTTTTTCTGCATTGTAGTCATATGGTAAATTTTTATAGCTATAACTACTCCTGTTTTATTTGTTATCCCAGCAGGGCATGGCTGAGATACAACAATATTGCACAGCAGGGCTGTCTCTTTTCACAAGACATTTCATTGAGGCTTTTGAGCTATCTCCTACTAATCAGATTTCTCACCAAGGTACCCACCCACCCAAATCAAGTGTGGTCAGTGGACCTGGCAGGTTACGATGTTCTGAACAGTTTAATGAATATCTACCCATTTAATTTGGCTTAAGAAAAACCAGCAGGGTGGATTCATAGGGTGGGATTATTGCCTCTGCATCCTGTTGTTCTCGACTGTGGATTTAATTCCTGCTTCTGCAATATGAGTTGGTAATTGTAATCCGAGATAGCACATTTGATCTTGCTGCTCCTGGCAATGGAATCCCATTGAGCCACCTATTCTAAAACAATGTGTGGAGGTTTCTTATAAACCTAAATATTGCCTGACGTAAAATAGCGTATCTAGCTGTAGAGCAACAGCTGGCATGCTGAGGATATATTCGTTTGCACCCTTCTGCACTGCCTCAAGCAGATATTGCTACACATAAAAGAATTGGAAGATGACATTAAAAATATTATTTGTAGAGATGGTATTTGTTTCCACAGCTGTTTTCAGCCCTCTTTCCTTGCTTCTAACGTTTTGCAGTTACTTTCTTATTCTTGTTTCTCTGCTGATACCTGTGATGCAATTTTGAAGCTTTAATGGACAGCATTCTTTGTAGAATTTGTAATTTGGTTTATAACTGCTACGATGTAGGTAATTACTTACTTCTTAGGCATACTATCAGATAGCTTTCTGGTTCAAAGGATTAAGAAATTAAACCAAAAGCAGAAGAAAACCAAATATCATATAGCTTGGGTAGGTTCTGAAATACTCATTATTTTGCTGTCTGGTTTATGCCTTTAACAGTACAAGGCAGCCCAGAATTCAGTCTCAGCTCTGTATATAGTTGTAATTTTGTTGATAGCTGTGTTCCAACTTCACCGTTAGGGACTTAATTCTGTAATTTCTTATGAACAGAATTCCCATTTAAGTCCCTGACCATGCATTCAGCTCACAGAAGGGAAAAATGGTCTGTAGAAATGTGATCACAAATACAGCTATAAAAAAGTGGGTTGCTAAAAATGTCATACAAAAGAAAACACTTAGCCTACAGGTTTTCATCTGATCACATGTTTCTGTAATACAATAAGAAAGATATAGCTGTCTGGAAGACAGTTATGTTTTCTCTAGAATGAAGTGAAACTGTAAGACAGAAAACTTAACCCTTCTCTCTTCCTCTCCTCCCCTCCTCTTTTCAGAATGGAAGAGTGGCTTAAATACAGAGCAGACAAAAAAACAGAAGATGGGATACTATTTTAGAAACTTCAGAGCTGTACTAAACATTTATCTTTTATCTGCCACAAGCAGCCCTGAAGCTCTGATGCAAGAAGCACTGAAACTGCACAGAGAACAAATCTATCATCTGCACCTTGATAAGATCTATCTGAGCTGCTTCTCCAGGCTAAACAGCCCCAACTCAGCCTCTTGTATCAAGGATACTCCAGCCCCTTAATCATCCTCATGGCCCTTCACTGGGCTTGATCCAGAGTGTCCATGTCTCTCCTGTATTGCTGAGCTCAGAAGTGGACACTGAACTCTGTGTATTGTTATATGTCTAGTGGCTAGAAGACAGATTGGAAGGATAGAGTAGCAGAAGGTCCAAAGTAACTTTTCAAAATGATCACATGCGATCACCAGAGTCAGCGTACCAGAGATGAGGGTTTCAAGGGCTGCAAAATTTATATACAAATGACTGACAGGACAAGGGGCAATGGCTTCAAGTTGGAGCATAGGAAGTTCCGCACCAACATGTAGAAGAACTTTTTCACAGTGAGGGTGACAGAGCACTGGGACAGGCTGCCCAGGGGGGTTGTGGAGTCTCCTTCTCTGGAGATGCTCAAGATTTGTCTGGATGCCTACCTGTGCGATATGTCCTAGGGAACCAGCTTTGGCAGGGGGGTTGGACCCGATGATGTCTTGAGGTCCCTTCCAACCCCTATGATTCTGTGATTCTGTGACTGTCGGCAAAAGTGAAATAACTGTTCTCTTTAAGAAAAGTCCGTGCAAACTAGAAATCACCATTGGACATTTTGGATCATCTTCCCAAGAGAAAGGTTTAGAAATTATACTGTGTGGTGATGGAAAAAAAAAATAAAATTAATCAATCTCTTTACTCAATATTCTTCCTTTTCCAGATGCAGTGGCTGGGGGGAAGACAATGTCTAACCTACCATACCACAGGAAGCAAAGCCTGATAGAGGAATAAAAATGGAGTTATTGAACTAGTTAATGAGTATGCTGAAAACATCTGTCCTTTCATTCTGTTTATAATTTTTCAAAAGAATGCTAATATATTTTGACACGACGGAATGAATGAATATGAAAACCAACAACGTTGGTGCACTGGAAAAAAAGGAAACTCAAATCTCAAGAGGAATGGGAAATGAGAATTTTTCATGTTCTTCTGTAAAGAGAATCACTCTTTATCTATATTCCTAAATCCCAGGTTGAAAAGCATAAAGTAATGCATTCAATTTCCTGGCTCTAGGTAGCTGCTTATAAAAGACCATCATGGGGTGTATTTCCTGTTCATGTAAATGCTGAGCTCCTGGAATAAATCAATAACATTTTGTGCCTCCTTTCAGGAACATTTTCAAAGGGCACTATTGAGAGATGCCATCAAATTTGAGTGTTTGGTTTCTCAGAACTTAAAAATGAAACTCTTCATAACTGCATATTTCATCAGGAGGTTAAAAATAATGAATACCATCTTTCTTTTTTTCCTGCTTCTTTTGCTTAAGAAGTAAGATTGAATCTTTCCAAAGCCTGGAAACTTTACAGCTGAATGTTCTGTTCTGCATCAGAGCAAATCCCAAATTAAGCTATCAGAGAGGAAGAACAACAATACCATCACTTTATCTAAAGCTTTCCTTCAGAGGATTCAAAAGCATTTGGTAAACATTAGCGAATTTAAGTAATTCTCTGTGAAGCAGATAGTCAGAATTTTCAAAAGCCTGTAAGTGCCAGGAAATCCATTAACTCTCTGCTATCAAAGGGCAGCCCAGAGTAAGCCAATGAAAAATAAAGTATGTTAGAAGAAAGTCAGTCACAGATTACACAGACTATTACTGTCAAAAGAGTATAGTTTGAGAAAGAGCTGATGTATGCAGTTAGTTTCCTTTCCTTTTATGTTCTGATTAAATGCCTGTTAGTGTTGATAGCAATTATCTCATTAATTTTCATGGGACTTGGCCCTCACATTCACAAAGTGTTCCGAAATTTGGTCTGACTGTTAAAAAAAAAAATCATCTGAAATGGTGGTGTTGTTTCCATCTAGAACTACAGTCTCACCCTTGGTCACACTAAAGGGGAGTAGTGACTGTGAGGTAGGAGCCTTCCAAAATTTTGAGGTCTCTGTATTGTGTGCCAAACCTGTGCTGAACTCCAGTTTTTACACTATGATCAGACACTAGTTAAGAGCAAAATTTAAAGATCAAACACCCATTGAATCCCACTGTTTATGTAAAATCAATAAACATCTTTTTAGTGGTAATAAGCCTGGAAACTAAACTAAGTCTCACGTCTTATAACTTACCGTTCTTATCCCACACTTTCTTGGTGGGTGGTTGTTTAAATTCAGGATCTGAAATCTTTTGGCACAGCATAAATAACCACTCCAGTGAGCTGTCATTAGATATATTGGTTTTACTCCCCCTCTATACCTGGCTGGTATAAAATAACACCATCAATCTTCTGAAAAGGACCTCTTGTTTTCCTCCTCCAGCCCAGTTACCACCACTGTCTCTCCATAAGTCATGAATACTCCTAGCGCAGCAGGAAGACCTTAATGATTTATTTTTTCTAGGGAATACCTTTATTACAAATTATTTTGTTACCTTGCTGGGTACTCTCACTGCAGGATGTTGTTGCTAATAGATCCCCTCGAGCATTTGCAGTCTACATTCCTCATTTAACTGGATCCCAGGTGCTATGCATGTTAAATACCTCATCTATAATCTCTTTAAGTGTGAGATTTCTGTCACAATCTCTTTTGTTGGCTTGACAACTTCTTGCAGAAACAGTAAAAACGGTGCAAGGCTTTTCTAAAATTCATGGGAGAAGTTGCTTGTTGTAGTTATTCACAGTTGCATGCAGTGATGGGCTTATATTTAGGGAGAAGTTCAGTTCCAGTACCCCTTATCTCTGCCACTCACTATTTTTCAGTTTTCTGAAATCCTGGACCACTTTAGACACTCCTATTGTTTTCTTATATGCCTTTCAAACTGTGGCAAAATGTTTTATCTTAGACTGCAGCAGGGACAGGACTGAGTGCCAAGACCAAATGCTTTGGAAAAACCCTAATTTTCATGCTTTCTGCAAGGTTTTGTTAACATATCCCTGCTAACAGGGGAAGGAAGTCCTTAGTTATCTGAGCGAAAGGTTTCAGAGATAAAAGAGCATAGAAGAGGGCTGAGGTCTTGCACCGGCACAGTCCTGTGAGCACAGGGGGTGCTGGACTATGAAAGATGCAGACTAACTCTGTGGTATTGAGAGGAAAGTTTGAAAAATAGCAGGGTGTCCCTTGGGTTGGGAATGAAGAATGGATCTGCTGGGAGGAGTGGCTGGTTGCAGGAGAGGCTGATGCCTTTCTAGTGGACTTAGATGTTACATCTTTTCTTGGTTACACATCAGGCATGAAGAGAGTATCTAATCAATGGTAAAGTGCTATGTAGCATGTACATGGAGTCAGTGTCTACAGCAGGCAAACCTCTTAGATTGTATCAAATATGGATTTTAAACCTGAAGGACAGAAATGTTGTGAAAGGCCTATGCTTCATGCCATCATCTCTCAAAAAATACATACAGGGCAATGTTTATTTGGAGATACTTGAGGACTTTATTTATAATTTTTCCTAGACTTTTTCTTTATTGTCCATTTTTTCATGCTTTTACATATACTCCATTGTAGCTGTAATTGTAGCCGATGCTTATGTGTGATTAGTCTATCATTAAGAGCCATTACTATTTTAATGCACATTTTTCCAAGTAAGATCTTACTAAATCTAAGTAGAAGTACTTGAACATGACTCTATGTTGTTGGCTATGTGTGATGCTTTGCATTTTTTATTCCTCTTTACAAATAATGAGAAAATACAAGGTTAATTCAAAACACTTTTCGGAGGGGGTGTGTGGAAACAAAGAAATACAGATTGACACTATTTTGGCACTATTTATAAACAGAAATTGAATGATAGACCCTCTGTTTTACCAAGTAAATCTTAATTCATCTAAGTGACCGGTTGTATTGCTCAAACTATGGCAACACATCTGCTCATGTATAGAGGATAAAACATGAAGTACCATCTTTCATTTACAGTATAAACACAAAATATTATAAAGCAGTCTCCTCAGCTTTGCAGTTCCCACTGAGAAATTGCTTCCGATGTCGTCTGGAACTTTAAGTCTATTTCTCAAGTTCTTACAAGTGTTGCCTTGCAAAGGGACAGGGAAAAAAATCCAAAACAGAATGGATTGTGGAACTATGGAAAGCTGCTTTGGAGGAAGTCTTTCTGTATGCATAATTTATAGTTTTCACACATTCCTTTAGAACATACCTGTACGGTACATAGCAGATAGGCCTCATATGAGGCCTATCTTAACATGTATCTGCTGCTGAGCATTTTCTCTTCACGTTTTCCCACCCTGAGCAGACAGGAGTGGGCAGCAGCCAGGCACCTGGGCAGCCACAGATGATGGCAGAGCAGCTGAGAGTCAGCCACGTCTCCACCTCCACATGCCACATGACACACTTGACACACTAGACTTCAGGGCTAGCTGGCATCTATAGATGAAGAGGTAATGGGCAGCCGAGTTGCAGCCAGGGAGGCAGGGGCCACTGTATTTTTTTGAAAAGAAAGGCAAGGTGGCAAGTGGTACCGTAGTATGGCGGTGGTTAGAGACATGGGAAAAAACCCCCAAGAAATTGCATCAGGTCACTGCTGCTGTGGGGACTTTTCTGACTCCAGAATAGCAGCGGATTTGAGTCTGTTACCCAGTAACTGCTTGTCTGAGTTAGAAACACCCAAACGAGAATAGTTTCCTTTACGCTTGGATTTCTGTAGCACTGTCTGTTTTTCTTTTCCAGCAGACAATATTTTCCTATAGTTAATTCATGTGCAGTATGTTTCCTTGTTAATATGCAGTTTCTGATGTGCAACATAATCATATGACATCGCAAGCTGTAACCCCAGAGAAGTTATTATGTCATTTACAAACAATGAGCTATGTTGTGGAACAAAACGTGTCACTGACTGCAGCACCTGTGGGAATCACAGTAATTCAGAAGCAGTAATAATGTCATCAGAGATATTTTCAGCTTTCCTACTCCAGTGGTAAGAAAATAACACTTCTTTTCCCTCCCACTGGGACCCAGGTCTTGGTGGGTTGAAGAGATATACTGTTTTCTCCCAAGACTCACAGCACCTAAACTTTCAGTATTTGTTGTTTTGGTACTGATCTGTAAATTCTCTAATGTTTTTGCAATATTTGTCAGTTCTCTCATATTTAAGAAAAGCCAATATATAAATAGCATATATTATCAACAAATTGAAGAGGTTTTGATGGTGCAACTTGGCTCCCCAGCTTCAACGGAGTTTAGTTGGAAGGACTGTAGTGAAATAAGATGCAGAATAAGTTTCTTTTCTGAGATACCAGATACACCACCTTTATTGAAAACATTTCTACACTTCTGTACTTACTCTATATAAGTAATATCTGAGCTTTATTTAGTGAAAACAGCCATTGACACCCATGGCAGGAAGGAACTTGGTAAAGAATGTTTGGTTTGTATTAAGGTGGGTTGGTTTTGGTTTTTTTTCTTTTGCATAATCTCTCTCTCAGAGAAAAGGCTTATTGAAAGAATTGTGTTTGCTGGGCCAAAATAATTCTCTTTGCTGGAAGACTAAAGAATTGAGGGATTAACAAAGTAGGTGGACCACATGGTTCTCAGATAATGGGTCTGCTTTACCAGAACACTTTACAAGAGGAATCTACATCCTGTTAGACAGACAATGTTTGTTCCATCCAACAAGGCTCACCCAATGCAAAATGTAAACAGTTGAAATGGAAATGTGATTTTAATTTTCTTTTTTTTAACATTTAATAAAAAACAGCCACTTAAAACTCTGACAATATCTATCCCTCATCACTTCAGTATTGGTTTCATATTTTATTTAGTGTGATGCCAGCAGGAAAGCAAACTTTCATCTGTCTCTACTTCTATCAAAAATATTTCCCTTTTTTAAAGGAATACAGGTAGAAGGTATAGGCTAAATTGCTGGAAATGAATGAAGTAAGATAGAGGTAACCTTGGTATACCACTGAATACTGTCACAGTCTTTACTGTGGAGCTGTGCCTGAAATGCCTAACAGAAAAAAAAAAAAAAAGGTGACTCTTCTGCATGGGAGAAATGCTCTCAGAGTCACTGGGAAACACTGCTAATGGGACTTTGCCTGAGAAACATGTGACTCCAGGGATTAGGTCCAAGCCCAGGTTTATTGCCAATGTTTATGTGAGCATTCACTTGAAAGCATCTAGTCCTTGTCCTGGACCTTGCATGATTGTTTGTCCAGTGACATACATATAATCCAATTATTCATCAAACTTAAAAAAAAATAAAGTGCAAGAATATTAATCTGTTTCTTTGGCCTCACAATAAAGGAATGTGGAACCTGCTACAGAGTTTTAAAGGGAATAATGTGCATAGGAGCTTATTATGCATGTGGGATAGTATCCAGTAGATAAAGTCTACCAGTATCTTATATGTAATGGTTCTGTGCTTCTGGGTTCTGACAGTGTGATTTTGTTGCCCAACTGTTCGTTTCCAAAAGGACTGGGAAAAAAATGATGTAATTTTTTAGGCTTATTGCTCTATGAAGTTGCTCAAAGACCTAGGAGTATCTGTCATTTCAAGCTAAGCATGGAGGGTGTTATGATTTACATCCTGATCTTAGCTCCAGATGTTCCTGCAGGAATGGAGTTGTTATGGGATAATAACTATTTAAAATATTTGAAAAAACACTGCTTAGAAATTATAATTTATTATAAGAGAGGTTATCAATAAGAAACACAAAAATCTGCACCTGTGCTGTTCAATTTAGGCATAAATGAGCTGGGAAATAAGTGACTAGGAAGATGACAATTTGCTGATGATCCAAATTATTCAGGGTAGTCAAGATGAAATGGACCATGAAGAAGTGTAGGGAATGGCTGGGCGGTAAACTGACAGATGAAATTTTGCTTTGATAAATGCAAATAATGAATATGGGAAAAGGCAATAATCTGAGCTTTGATAAATGTGATTAATGAACATCAGACAAGGCAATAATCTTAACTGTACATAAAAGGCTCTTATTAGCTATTGCCACTCAGAAAAGAGAACATGTTATTGTAGACATTTCTCTGAAAACATGCTTTAAATGCTCAGCTGCAGTTATAAGGCAGCAAGCAGAATGGTTAGCTTTACTGGGCAAGGAACTGAAACCATTGCAATGAGCCTGCATGAATCTGTACGGTGAGCATGGTGCCCACACGTCTTGGAGTCTGTGTGCACTCATATAGAGAAAGGGGTGACACTCATGGTAAGAGATGGCTTCCAGGATAGGGGAGAGTCCATGTGAAGCTCGGACTTTTCTGCTTCGAGAAAAAGTGATTCAGCCAAGGAATATGATGGGGTTTGTCAAGGGGAGCGAAGACAACAAATAGGAAAAACTTCTTTATTTCTCATTTAAAAAGGACTAGAGGGCATTTGGTCAAATAATCAAGTTTCTGGTTTAAAACAAAGGGTTTTTTCCAAACTGTATCATTAAATGTTTGAAATATGTTTAAATGTTCAAATGGTTCAAAAAATTAGGGTTAGAAATTCATCATGAAGGAGCTATTTAAGGACTATTAAAGCTAAAGTTTTGAAAGACATCTGCAGTACAAGAAACCCAATGATAAGACTGCCAAAACTTAGAGGAAGATATACTAAAGAAACTGTCAATTTAGATTCACTCCATTCTTTCACTTTTCTTTTTTCTTAATGAAACTTATTATTTCTGCTAGAAACAAGCCTTTTCTGCACTCATCCCTAAGTCTGCTGAAAACTCACTTTAACCTCAGTTTATGCTTCTAATCACATTATCTGAACAAAACATGCTATGATTCAAATGCTTTTCTGTAAAATGTGGGCATTTATACCCTGACTCTGGGGCCCTTTTATAACAATAAAGTTATGACAGTCAGACACCACAGATGGAAATACCAAAGAGCGAACGAGCCACCACACATGTTTGGTCCTATGGTGTTATGCTAATAGAGGTCCAGGCTTTGCTTGACATGAGCTTTGGTGAGAAACTGCAGATATTAATCTCAAGAGCACAAGAAACTAAATTTAACATTCCCAGTTCTTTCCTAGACTTCTACATGAATTTGTGCTAGTCTGATTTGTATTCCATTTACTTAATTTACATAATTTATAGAGGACATTACTATGGTTTTTTAAAGCAGCTCTCCTTATAGCAAACATCTAACAGAAAATTACAAGCAGTGTGAAATAATTTTATTGACTGTAGTTTTCTTGACATACTATCTGTCTGCAACTTTGTTAACAAAACAGAAAGCGGCCTCAGGAAGTTGGAAAAGCAAATCACAGATACATCATTATCATCACAAACTAAATTCGTTTTCACAGGTGTTCCAGGTCAGAACAGGCAGAGGTGTTGGTTACGGAGAACAAGAAGTGCCCTTTGCCTCAGAGCTGTAAAAAGCTTTCTGATGTTCACAAGGCTCAGTTATGTGGATTTCAGTTATGTACACAGATAGACAAGAGCAGGAACTATTCAGCTGTGAACTGAAGTTGGTTGTGAACCACTGACCTGTCATAAATCTTTTCACAAAATTAATTCATTTTAAGGTCTTTGACACAGGGAAGCTTTGACTATTCCACTGATCATGATACACCTAGAAGTCTCTCTAACTTTGAAAAGGGGGTGGATAGTTGATACATCTAAACATTTCCAATAAAATTCACATAGTGTAAAGCCTGTAGTGAACCTAAAGGGAATGTAAAGATTATGTTGTGATTTCCACCTTGATTGATGTATCTTTCAGGATTTGGATTTTGCCACAGTTCTACCAAGCTGTATGCATGTAACTTGTGTAAGTATCCACCTGAAACACATTCTGTGAGAAATTCTGGATTTATTCATCAATAGAATAGAATGGAAGCTACAAGACCTGTGCTTTCTTTTAGAGTAATCCTATTTATTGCTGACATGATAAGCCATAATTTCATGATGCGTAGACTTAAGAAGTTCCTGTGTATTCAGTTGTGTCATGACAGCTATTTGAGGGATCTGATGGGCTACCTTGTCTGATTCCTATCTATCATTGTGTAATCATGTAGGAAGCACATTTAACTTAGATGTAACACAAAGTCTTAAGCCTGGACCAGGAATTAACTGGTTTTGCTTAAGCACTTAAGCACTAATTGTGAAGCCCTGTCTCATGTTCTTTTACTGCACTTGTGTGCCAGGTTGGGACAGATACAACAGGGGAAGTTGTGCCCTCTAGTGAGACTGACTAATAGACGTAAGAAAAAAGGTGACCCTAATGACTCATATGCAGAAAGGATCTCCATAAGAGGACCCACAACTCCGTTTCCCAGGACAGTGAGTGACTTTCACCAAGTGATGGAGTCAGCCCTCAACCTTTTCATTCTCTAGTTCCTGTTTCTTCCGTTCCTGATTTCACAGCAGTCCAACTTCACTTGGTGAAGTAACAAAGAGCTCCCCTACTGCCTTCCCTTTAAGCACTCCTCGAAGAGTTAGGAACTCTGGCTTCAGCTCTGCCAATCTTCCCTCTCTTCCAAAAGAATAGGGTGCATAACAAGTTCTTTGGTAGATGCTGCATTTTGTTTTTATGTGCAAGTTATCATCACATCTGCAATTGCACTTGTGCCTTGAGCTGAACCTGGCACAGAGCTAGATATGAATGAAAGGAATTAAACAAGCTACAGGGCTCTGACCTTTCCAGAGACTTAAGCACAGTTTACAACCATCTTCCCACATCTAATAAAATATGTCTACAGGCATGCAGGGTACATGGTGTGGGGAAGTGAGAGAATACTCTTACCCCAATGTGAAGGATCATTGGTTTTAATCTGTTGGCTTTTTTCAGTTTTGTTAGAGGTCAGAGTTACGTTCTGAGACCTAGACACCAAAGCTTGAAATTTGGCAGAAAGCAGGTATTTTACTATAAACAAGTGGGAAGTGATTAATTACAAGGTCTTTTTTGTGTCTCTCTTGAAATGTTAGCAGCTGATTTGGAAACTTAGTCCATCTGTAGCTTGTTTTTCAGAATCTACGATGAGGAAAACCATGTCTGCTGTTCCCTGTAAGAAAATGCCAGCAGTAACTCTAGGTGGCAGCTGGAGGGAGAGTGATACCATGCAGAGCAAAGCCTCTTTCAGTCAGGCTGTCTGAATTAGATGCTCAGAAATACTACCGAGCAAAAGCAAACAGGAATTTTCTGAGGTCAAAATATAATCTATCTATCTGAACATCCTTAAATTAAATCAATATCAGTCATATCAGCAATTGAATTTATTGTCATTATGAGTTAATGCAGCTTAAGAGACAAAAGAGATTTTCCTCTGACTTTATCCTGGCTATTCTGAGGTACCTGAATGTTTCCAGGATGGCATCATGATGGCAGCAATTTAGGCAGCACATTTTTTAGGAATGTTTATAATATTTCTATGGCCTCCAAAGTTATCCAAAAGAAATCTGGACCTTTCTGCATCCTTCAAATCTATGATACACAACTCACCTCTGTATTGTCTACCATAAGGACTGCTAATTTTTAACACTCTGGTGTCTCTACTGTTCTTCAGTGTCAGTTCCCTCTGATGAAGCAATGCGTTTATCCTCTCAGAAAGAAAATTCTATTATACTTGAGAAAGTGAACAAAAAATAAAAATGAGGCTTTCAGGTATTAAAACTCTCCCTGGCAACACATGGATATAGTCACAGCTTTTTTTAGCCAGCTTTCTCTGCAGGCATACTGTGAAGATGAAGGGTAGTGCATCCAGTTGAAGAAACCTTGGCACAGAAGCCTATAAAAGGGCACTTTAATCTTTGCTAGACTCCACTCTCTTTTACTTTATGAAAGTGATAGTGAGTGTTTCCTCTCTATTTCAAGAAGGAAGTAGCTCTTTTTCTTCAAAGCTCTGACAATAGCTGATCCATATGTACATTCAACTGTCCTGATTCAAAGCAATTTGAACTCAGAGAGGCTTTGGGCAGTGTTCTCTGCCATACCAATCACACAAGTTCTGATGTTACAGTAGTTTTGCATAAAGCTGGTCTTGAATTTCCATATTTTTATTATTATTA
>VZTU01022999.1:0-30372 GCA_013400835.1 Zapornia atra
ATATGGCTTTAACCATGTGAGCTTTTTCGTGAAAGTGTCACTGAACATGCTCTGTCTGGGAGGAGTTAATGTAAATGGCTTCCTGGAAATAATCTGCATTTTCTTAGAAATTGCAATGAATATGTATAGTTAATCTGTAGAAATACGAGAAATTTTATCTTTAATGGGGGCACACATCATGAGGAGCGATCCCCTGTGTGCCCAGCGCTGCAATAAAGGATACCTGCTTAATAGTCACCATGGCTGTTGAGTTTTGATTCAGGCTTTCTGAGGCATCACTGTGGCTACCTAGAGTATGCTATACATTTTCCTTTGAAAACATTTGTGAGAGACCTAAGAAAACGGTGATTATTTTCATTTGGAAGATGGAGAATTTTATACATTGTTCTTTTAGTATTGGTGCAAATGCTTCCTTAAACATTTTTAATGAGTTTTGGTTACTTAGTATTTGATTATCATATCATAAGAAACAAGGATACAGTAAAATGAAAGAGTGAAAGAGTGAATCAAGTCCAGAAAATGTGAATTAGGTGACATTTTCAGTATTTTTGTTACTGAAAGTGAACTTTTCCAAGAAAATGAAAAGTTACATATGATACAAAGGAAAGAATTGAAGCTCTGCTGTCACAATTCTTATTTTATTAAAATGTATTACAAACATGTTGTCCAGAGAGCCAGGTTTACATTTTTTTTTAAACTCTTAGAAAATAACTCTGACTTAAAGGTAAAGGATCTCAAGGAGATGAAAACTTAAATAAAAAGCTTGTACTATCTTGAATTCTCAATGGAAGATATTGTCCTACATAATTTATAGCAAGTTTTCCTTTGATCTTTTATATTTACAGAGGGTATTACTAGTGAATGCAAATTTTAAAGCTCTTATGCTCCTGTTAATTCTACAATTTATCCTTACAGTAATTATTTGGATTAAGTTTGTATCAAGTGAATGTTGTAGTAACAAACCGATCAGTAAAAAGTTACTATGTTTCTACATATACTTCTAAAATTTGGTTACAGAGTTTCATCTCACTATCTGGATCAGATTCTGTAGTTAGGAGAAACTTGCTCTGAACTGAAAATGAAATAGTCCCTATTTGAAGGTAACAAGGTACCGATTCTGGATCTTGCCTAAATGCAATTTAGGTTTCCAGTTATTTGGTGTCCTTGGGAACTCAAATCTAGTTTGCTTACACATTTGTTGCTGTTTTTTAATTACCAGAACAGTATTACAGCTGTTTAAAATGTCTAGTTCTGCTTCATAATTGAAAGAAACAAACAAAGGTTCTTAAATAAATACTATGACCCAGACTTGACATATGGGCAAGAAAATTAATGTCTTTAATAAAGCCATCACTGAGAGGCGCACACTAGTAAATTCTACAAAGCACTATTTTCTTCAGGCATGTCTGGAAATTTGACTTAATTTTCATAGAGGATTATCAGTCAGCACTTAATTTACATCAGTATATTAGCATTAATGTAAGAGACAAATTTGCATGTATAGAAGGCTGGAATCTTCAAAAATTGGATGAGGATTCCATGCCTTTGTTTCAAAGGAAAAACCCCATTAATGACCATGTCCATTTTCGAGCTAATGTAGACTTTTATTGCAGTTCCTTCTGCTCAGATATCTGGCATGTTTTTTGTCTAACTCAAATGGTGCCTTTAAAGGAACTGAAACTAAAGGAAAAACTAAGTCTTAAGATACTTCCCATTTCACTCGTTACAGGAGAGTGCTGTCAAGACTTAGCCAAGTAGAGCCTGCTCAGATGATGATGTATGTATTAACAGGTACATCAGTTATAGACTCAATCTAGCTCATGACATTGGAGGCCATAAATAGTTCAGCTTCCTTTATACCTGAAGTGCATGGTCATACTGTTCCTTTGAAATCCATGTAGCCAAAATAAGGCTTATTCAGCAGAAATCATTGATTCGAAAACCAGTTTCAGTTCCGAAACCTTTATGCATCATAACACAATTCCCCTGAATGAGCCTTAGAGACTCCAGCATGGGATATCAGACTTTTTGGTGCAGTTACTTGCACAACCTTGAAGATACAGCAAAATGCAACAGAACAGGAAACCAGAAGAATATTTCAGATTGTGCCTGAAAGCTTGCATTAATTTGTATTTAAAATTTTGATGTGGCATGCTACTTTTGGGGATCCATTGTATTTCCATTTTTAAAAGCAAACTGCTAATGAAACTGGAGAAAAGAATATTCACATTGTCTGTTAAAAATTTCCTCTGTATTAGTGAACATTCAGCATCCCTTGGTCTATTCTAGATACAGATTTGAAAATATGAACTTCTATAGATAGCTTACCTTATTTTTCTTAATTCAGTAGCCCTATTTGCAAATTGCATTTCTTTAGGAAAAATGGATAAAATCAAGCATTCACAGGGGAAGTACTGATAGCTGATTGCCTATCACTGACCCAGTTTGCAAATTAGATGTACTCCATCTATTTCTTAAATAATGAGCACTTGATTCTAATAAACAAGTACATTTTTTTAATTATGAAGAGTAGGATAAAGTGTAGTATATGGTCCAAGTGTTAGAAATAGCATAACAGTACAACAGTACAACTCAGTAAATAATGCCAAAACACAGCTGTTTAACTCCTCTGGATTTAGGTCTTACCAAGACAACGAGGTGTGACTCCTTCAGAACTGCTGAAAATATCTTGGGCAAGGTTTAATTCACAGTTCTCCATCCCTGCCTCGAGCTGGGTGCTGAAGTCCAAACACGAGGTTCTCTGGAGGCTGCTGTATGACAAGTCCACGCAGTAGGGTCACAAAGGTGTCTACTAAATGATCAGGTTTGCACTTCAGATCAGACACCGTGAAATACATTTGTTTAAAACTTTTGGCTAAAATTTGAGTTAATTGTTTCAGCATTAATTAAACTAGTCTAATAAGCATTCTAGCATAATTTAAATACCTGGCTACTTACTGCTTTGTCAAGTTGTTGGCCATGAAGTTTGACATGTTAACTTGAGCACTTTATTGTGAAAAATGCAGGGTTTACTTTTGTATTCGGATCAATGACCTTTAGCAAGCAAATTTCTTACTGTTTGTTAAAAAGCATTGTGTTTTTCCAACTCTCAGCTGTTAACATGGTGCTCAGTATCAATATTCTCTTCCATTTCTGGAATCATAAATGTAATGAGTCTTTACATATGCTGTGACAGAATTGCCAAAATATCTTACAAAGTATTCTTGTGGTTTTGCTTTAGAAACTGCAGAAGAAACAATAAAAGTAGGAACAGGCTTGCATATTTAAAATTGCCTGGCAGTTCTCTAGCAATCCTCCTGTAGTATGTGGGAAAGATTTAACATTATACTGGTGCCAGAACTTTGCTACTATTTCTCTCTTCTTATAACTCATTGAGGAAGAAGAAATGACTCATAAGTAGTTTCTAATCAAATTACTGCCTGACAAGTTGTGGCAACCTGATTTGTACCATCTAGTCTTAATAGCTCCCAGAAAGGAATGGGCTTCATAACTACCAGAAGCTTTAATGTATCAGGGCCGATTCTGGTTTTGAGGAGTAGAGGGAAAAGTGGGTTTTGAGTTTTATTTTTAAGCCATTAGATCATCAGGAACGCTATGGAAAGCCTTGCAAGTCATCATTTGAATGTAAGAAAGCCACTGAGCTAATTTGCATGCCTATATCCATGCAATGATACCCAAATGCAAAAAGCTGGAAACTAACCCAGGTGTGGCCTCAGAAGTGTTGAGCTGAGGTCAATAATCACTTCTCTCAATGTGCAGGCTTTGTTGATGCAGCCCGATACACAATTACAGTCTGTCACTGCAGCAGCGTATGTTTACGTGTTTACCACTAGAAGCCCCATCTCATTGTCTGTGGATGTGCTTGGGATGGGGTCATTGGTCCAGCCCACAGCAATGCTCAAGAGTCATCTCTCCTGGTAATGGGACTTTTCATCTGTCCAATTGTCTGACCTTCCTATCAGCCCATTTCAGCAGCCTGTCAAGGACCTTATAATCAGTAGCTCTACCTATTTGCATACTAGTTGCTCTCCATTTTGATGTGATATTCAATGCTGTTGCAGGTAACTTTTTTGAAATCAGGCATAACGTTTACCTCTACAGTCACCACTGACGTTCGGTCTTCCAATGTGAGATGGTTTGTCCCATGCTAGAGGCCAAATGCCCACCAAAGCCACTCTATCACTCCTCCTTTCAGCTGAAAAGGAGAGAAAATATGTATTGGGAGGCTTCGGAGTTGAGATAAGGACAGGGAGAGATCACTCTGCAATTAGTGTCATGGGCAAAACAGACTCAACACCTAATAAAGAAAAGACAACTAATTTATTACATCTACACTACACACCCTGCCCCTCCCCACACCATTTTGGGGTTGGGGAAGAAGGGAGTAAAATCATGAATGAAGTTAAGCCTGTTAAGAAGGGAGGGGTGGGGGAAGGCGCTTTAAGATCTGGCCACACTTCTCATGACCCGACTCTGGTTTCAATGGGTGTGTAGTTGTAGTGTAATGAATGAGATTTTATTCTGTGTTGAGTCTGTTTTGGCCTCTAGTCAGGGCCAAACCACCTCACCACGCTATTACAAAGAGCGGTTTAATGAAAGCACATCTGCAGCCTACCTGTCTTTGAGGACAACACATTTAAAAAAGGACTTTGTTGCCTTTATTCACCAGAAGGAGCAGAATCAGCCAACCAATGAACCAGAAACTATAAAACTGATCGAACTTGTGTTAGGTCTCTTAAATAATTCCTTTGAACAATAAAAAAGCAGGTTAGATCTGGTGAGTGGGAAAACAAATCCTTTGATGTCAAATCTTTTCTCTTGGATAGTTCAGCTTGACTTTTCTAAGGGGCTGGAGGGAGATGGTAATTCAAGTTCAAAAATAAGTGTAGGCTGTGACACACTGTTAGCTTTTCTGATGATGTTCTACTTAAATAAAATCAGTAATATTTTAAAACAGTTTATGATGTTCCTTTATTGATAGTATAATATAATTAGCTTTCTACATATTTGGAAACCTGGAGATTTATTTGATTATAATGGTACTTTTAACTTTAATTAAACTGCTCTAAAATACTGTAAGTTATAATTGTATAGCTATAATTAGGTTTTTTTGGAACCATCACTTTCTCTCACAAAAAAAAATAATCTTGCAGATAGCAGAACTTCACTTTAACCATGAAAGGATGTAGGCAATAACAGCCAATACGTGTGACAAAATTAAATCTGGGTTTACGATCGTTCATTAACAAAGTTTACACATATGTAGAAGTAGAAACCTACAGGAAGGAATTCAAAACTGTTTTTCAAACACTTTCAATGTTTTTCAAAAAGAAAACATCTTTTACTAAGATGTTTATCCTAAAAGTCTTTATTGCATTTGAAAATAAGTATGGTAATTTTGAGCATTTTAATTATCAATTATCTTTTTTTTTTTTTTGGTAGAAGGTTTACATAATGTAAAATTAAAATGAACCTACATTTTTGGGTAAACTAAACCAATCCCAAATGACATATTTTTTCTGTTTCTTTATCCTTCATTATACCAAAAATGCCCACCAAAGAAAGATGCTAAAATCTTTCAAATCAGGTGCCTAACAAAATAATACAATACTACTTTTTACTTATTTTTCAATAAGGATCCATATTATGTATTTTTTTTTCCTTGAAATAGTACCAGATAATCATTGTAAAGTGACATAACGCCTGTATCAAGCTCTGTGAAAAGAAAGAGTGTGATGGATACTTATTTTTAATTTGATGCCTCAGAAAGCCCGAATCAAAACTCAACAGCCTTGGTGGCTATTAAGCAGGTATCCTTTATTGCAGCACTGGGCACACAGGGGATCGCTCCTCTAAATGTGGGTGCTGTTTAAAGCAGAAGTTTTCATATTTCTACAGATTAACTATACATATTCATTGCAATTTCTAAGAACATGCAGAGTTATGCAAATTATTTCCAGGAAGCCATTTACATTAACTCCTCCCAGACAAGGCATGTTCAGTGACACTCAGAGGGTCTTCCAGTGGTCTTCAGGGATGAAGGCTGGACGTCTTCCTCTCCCTCAGCGCATGCTCTTTTATGGTTTTNTAAATTCTTATAGTAAAGATATATTAATTTTCTCTTAAGCTACATCAGTCTACTCAGCACTATTATATTTTATTGAATCAAATTTAGTAATGCAATTTAAGTTTGGCTGGCTGTATCTGGAGCCAGGATTTGGACTCAATGATCATTATGGATCCCATCCAACTCAGGACAAATTATAAGCCTTGTTAAACAGCACATGTAGAAAACCCAGTTAGGTTGTGCTTGTCCTTTCAATAATTCATTGGTAGAATGGTGCTAAACTAGTTTAATATGGAAATTGCTTTGGAACTAACAAGTTCAACGTGCCATTTTACATGAATTGGTAAGTAAGAGGGAGGATCATGTGTGACTTCTTGTTGTGTGGTCATGTAGATCTATAAAAGAATCCTGCCTTCCATTTATTCTTATAAATTGTACCCCCCAAAGTATCTTGATAACATCTATGGAAAGTCTAGTTTTACCACACTGTTAAAAGTAGTCATGCTCTGGAGCTTGGAGTGGGTTTTGTAACACATGCTGTTCTCCCATCTCATTCCTCATTCAGTAGTGATTAATTTTCATTTTGCATTTTTCTTGTTCATACAGTAACACTCTATGAATTGCATAGTATTGTAATAATGAATTTTAATTAATGACTCAGTCATTTGAGAATTGATTTTTTCAAATAAAGGTGGAAAAGGCTGGGTTTTTTTTTTTTTGTCCATAGGGGGTGAGGTCTCCAACTAATAATAATGAATCTAGATAATCCAAATTTATGATTCAGCATTCCTTTTCAGAAGCGACAGCTTCAAAATATATTTCAATTCTGAATTCTTTGTTAAGAAAATTAAAGAGAATTCCTCACTTTTAATTGCAGCAATTAGCTGTTAAAAATATGAATGAAGTCTAAACTTTCTTAACATTAGCATTTCTAATTATCTAACGTCCTATTTTTACTGGAGGTTATATAGCAATTTAATTGCTTTGTAATAACTTGTGAGCTGTATTTGCAGAATGATTTTTCGTTACTTCTTTGCTTGATTTACATAATTTTGCATAATGTAGGTTAGGGTTCATGTTCTTCTGTAGGATTTTTTTAAAAGTTCCTCATAATATCAAGTGATCAGTTAGATAACTTCAGCTGATTCACAGTTTGTGCCTTTTTTTAGTTTTATATTATGATTTACATTTGGGTCTATTGATCTTTAACCAAGTTAATTAAATAATAATTTGAATTAAAAAATGGATAAAATCATACAGAATTTATATACAGTTTCAATCTTAATGAATAACTTATTGCAAGCTAATATATGTTCACATTTTTACATATGGATCTTTGAATTCTCTGTGGCCTTAAAACCAGAAGCCAAGTTGAAGATGCAAAGGTTTAAAATTTCAGTTTTACACTTACGGCTAAAATGTTATGGTTAGGAAAATTTTACAAAGCAAGTATATTTTAGAGTGTTTCTTCTGAGTTGCTTTTTATTCTTTTCATGGTTACTTTTGATAGTGGTGATCAGTTTTCTTTTGTATATAAAATTCTCTGAGGAGTGTAAAAATAGTCAGTAGAAATGGACAGTAAGAGGCTATTGAAAATAGGAGAAAGTCTAGAGGGAAAATTAAGGTTCCTGTGTCTGAATGGCAAATGGAACGTTATACGAGGTAGAATATTCTGCTGTTCTAACTTGGGGATTGGGATTGTTACACACTTGGAGATGAACAGTTCCTGAAAAAATGATCTGGTTTTAATAATCTCACACAAAGTCTGCTATGTAGATTACATCTCTGTTTATTTAGTAGTCTGATTGAAATCTAGGTCAGAAAGTCTTCGTTTTCATAAATCTCCATGACAACATTAGAGTATCCCTTCACCTGGGTCGGGGCAATCCTTGTCATCAATGCAGGATGTGAGATGATGTGATAGAGAGCAGCCCTGCAGAGAAGGATTTAGTGTGCTGGTGAATGAGAAGCTCAACATGAGCAGACAACGTGTACTCTTAGCCCGTAAAGCCAACCATATTCTAGGCTGCATCAAAAGGAGTGTGGCCAGCAGGTCAAGGAAGGTGATTCTGCTGTTCTACTCTGCTCTTGTTAGACCCCACATGGAGTAGTGTCCAGTTCTGGAGCCCTCAACTTAAGAACAAGATGGAACTGTTGGAATGGGTCCAGAGGAGGGCCACAAAGATTGGAGGGCCTGAGCATCTCTCAATGAAGACAGGTTGAGAGAGTTGGGGTTATTCAGCCTGGAGAAGAGAAGGCTCCGGGAAGATCTAGTAGCAGGCTTCCAGTACCTGAAAGGGCCAGGGCCTACAGGAAAACTCGGGAGGGACATCTTAGAAGGGCATGTGCTGATAGGAATGGTTTTAAATTGGAAGGGGTTAGATTTAGATTGGATATTAGGAAGAAAGTCTTCACTATGGATGTTGAGGCACTAGTACAGGTTGCCCAGGGAAGTGGTGGATGTCCCCTCCTTGGAATTGTTCAAGACCAGGTTCGATGGGGAGTATGGTCTAGCAGAGGATGTCCCTGCCCATGGCAGGGGGGTTGGATCTTGATGACCTTTAAGGTCCCTTCCAATCTTAACCATTCTACAATTCTGTGATTTTCAAACTGTTACTCGTAGTTCATAACTTTACCTTGATACTTGGAGGGTGGGAAAGTGGGAGAAAGACAGAAACATAGGGAAAACTTACTTTCTTTCTTAAATCTGGCTGGCATAGTCACATGCAGAGAGTGTAACAAGGGTAAAAATATGGTGCCAAGGCAAAAATAAATGCTGGAAAGATTTCCCCAGTGTTACATACAAGGGAAGAGCATATGGCTAATTCTTTTTGTGGTCATTTCAAGCTCTCTACTCATTCCCTGTGTGAGTTTGGATTTCTCGAAGTACTTTTTGGTTGATTGGTTGTTGATTTTTTTAAATTAAATTGTAAGTTACGATGTGGAGTGTGGAATCTCATCTGCAAGCAGAGGTTCTGCGTACACTTCTCCGTTGGGAAGATAATATTGGGCACATGCTTTGTGTGCCAAAACTCCATGAACTGTAATGAAAGCTAAATGTGTCCTACTGAGACCTAAACATTGACAGCATGGGAATTGCACTTTTTTGTTTGTTTGGTTGGTTTGGTTTTGTTTCAGATTATTAGAGTATGTATTCTAAAATCTGTCATAGAAATTAGGTAAAAAAATACTGTGATTATTCTAGATAGATGAGCAATTTTAATGTAAGTAAATAGATGAAGGGGAGTTTGTGTTTGTACTGCGTAAGGAAAGAAAAAAACCCACTCAAGATTAAGATTATTCCATTCCAGGTTTTCGTTGAAATCACTGTGTAAATGTTATGAAAATATTAATTAAAGGGCTTAGTTTATCTGAAATATGGCAAGTACTGAAGACACACTTTGTATCTCTGAAATACAGGGTTCATAACATCTCTGGATATGAAGTTAATCGGTTATATAATGCGTGAAAGAAGCCATATATAGACGTAATTAGAAACGGATGGACATTGTCGGTCTCATGTAGGCATATGTGATTTGGTCTGTTTGTTCTCCAGAGAGCTCTGCAGAAGTCTACTAAAATGCCAAAGTCATGGTTATGTTAGCACGACTATGTTCTTGCCACGAGTAAGCCCTGCTTCAAAAAAGCTTATTGGCTTATGCGGAGACCCACGTTATGAACTTTGCAATTCTGACTTTCTTCAGTTTTAAGGCTTGGCTGCTGGAGGCTAGACGCCCAGGAAAGTCGGTCTATCACTCCCTTTTTCAGTGTGACAGGGGAGAAGATATATCTTGAGAGGCTCAGGAGCCAAGATAAGGACAGGGATCATATTGCGATTTGCGTCATGGGCAAAACAGACTCAACACAAGAGTAAAGGAAACTAATCTATTACACTGCACTGCACACCCAATGAAACCAGAGTTGGATAATGAAAAGTATGGCCAGATCTTAAAGCACCTTCCCCATACCTCTACCTTCTTAGCAGACTTCACTTTAGCCATGATTATGGCACAGGGAGGGGGCAGGAAATGGGAAAATGGGGACTTCAGTCAGTTCCTCACAAGTGGCATTCATTCCACACACCCTTCCCCTGCTGCACCATGGGGTTCCGTCCACAGGAGACAGTCCTCCACAAACTTCTCCAACCTGAGTTCTTTCCCACAGGGCTTCAGCTCTTCACCAGCTGCCCTGGTGACTGCTATGGTGGGCAGTAATAAATCACAGTGTCTCTCATTCCCAGTCCTCCACGGGGTCACCAGCCTCCCCCCAGCAAACCTGCTGTGGCGCGAATCTCTCCCTTGCTCATCTCTGTCTCTGTCTCTCTCCATGGGCTGCAAGTGCTGGCAGGGGTTTGCTGCAATGCAGGTCACATTATCTCCTGTGTCTCCACCCGCTCCAGTGTGGGGCCTCTCCATGGGCTGCAGGTAGGGTCTCGGCCTTTTCCATGGGCTGAGGGAGGACACCTACTCCATCATGGGTTTCTCCATGGACTGCAGGGGCATCTTTCTCTTTGGCACCTGAGGCATCTCCTCCTCCTGCTCACTGGCCTTGGTGTCTGCACAGCTCTTTACATCATCTCACTCCCTTCTGTGGTGGCAAAATGCACCTGCTTGCATTTTTTTTTTTCTTCTAAATGTGATTCACAGAGGCACCGTGACAATCTCCAATTGGCTCGGCCTTGGTAAGCAGCGACTCTGGCCTTGAATTGGCCAATGTTTACAGTCTGGGGCCTGCAGAGAGCTTCTAGCTGCTGCTTGCAGCAGCCATCTCTGCACCCCTCCCCCTTCTCTACCAATACGCAAAACTGCGACAAGGCCTATCATAAATGTTGTAGATATCTGCAATTGCCTATCATAAATACCATGAGTACTGTGTCCACTCTCGTTGCTCACCCAATAGAAAAGAGACTTGGAGCTACAGCAGAAAGTCCAGGCAAGGGCCACAAAGGTGATGAGGGTACTAGAGCATCTCTCATGTGAAGAAAGGCTGACTGACCTGAGCCTGTTCAGGTTGAAGAAAAGACTCAGGGGGATCTTATCATTGTATGTGAATAACTGAAGGGAGGGTGAAAAGAAAATAGAGCCAGGCTCTTTTTGGTGATGCCCAGTGATGGGACTAGAGGCAATGGGCACAAATTGAAACACTGGAGGTTCCTTCTGAACATCAGGAGACAGTTTTTCGCTGCATGCGGAACTAAACACTGGCACTAGTTTCTCAGGGAGTTTGCTCAGTCACTTTCCTTGAATATATTCAGAATCCATCTGGACATGATCCTGGGTAGCCAGCTCTAGTTGACCTCCTTAAGCAGGGTGGTGGACCAGATGACCTCCAGCCTCAAGCATTCTTTCATTCTGTGTGTGCCTTTCATCATATTATGTTTCTCAGCAGTGATTCAATCCTTAAACATCCAGGTCTGACCCTTCTCGTCTTAATTGCAGTAATATTCTAAATAGCAGAGGAAATATGCTCTCCAGTGTTAATTCTTTATAATGGGAACATCCTAAATACATGCTAATTAGGTGTAGATATAACAGCATTTGATGAAATATATTAAAGTAATCTAGCTGTGATAAATAAAATGGAAAAAATATGCAGGGTGGATATGCTTGAAGTATAACAGTTAATACAGTTATTTATTTCTCACCTTCCTCTGCAGAAAGTTTATTCTTAGACACTACTTAATTGCCATTGAAAGGTTTTTTGCATCTTCTTTTGAAGCATCTGGTGGAAAACATCTTTACGGCCTGTTACTTTAGCCATCTGAATAGCCCTGTAACTAAAGATAATTTCATACAGATACTGCAGGAGTTGTGGTTTTATGGGGTCCTTCCCAATTAGAAGTTAGCAGTAAGAGAACTGGGTTGGATAAATGCTCCCCACTTTCTCTTTCATCTGTCTTTTCCTCATGGCTAAACATTCATTCAGTCATTTGTATTTTGGTAATAGTCCATTATATTGCTTGTGTAGGAGGAGTTTGTATTCATACTGTGTATTCAGATTTTGCCAAATTTGCTTATTACCTTAAATAGTCTTGCCTCTGTAAAAGGAATTTGAAGATGGTGCCTGTTGGCTTCGCAGCTGCAGAGTGATATGGGTCAGCCTGTTAGTCTTGTTATGTGAGCAGCTTAGGGTTACATCGTTTGGGTTTTGTTTGTGTGCTTTGTTTAGTTTGGTGTTTTTCCTTTGTATTGCTATCGTTAAAGGGTGTTTCTTCTGTGATAGAGAACTACTAGATTTGAAGTTAGTCTGAGGGAAAATTATTCTATAATCTGTTGCATTTACAGAAGGAGTTTGTAGTGAAATTAGTAACGTGTAGTTAAATTCATGTTGCATCTTTTAGAGGGTAGCATGTTAACACATTGGGGTGTGTTATAAACCACTTACAGCAACTACTGTAATCTCCTCAAAAGTGCCTTCACCATATACTGGACAAAGATAATAACTATGTTGTTGCAATAAGTATGTTGATGCAGGCATCACTTGTTAACAAAGAGTATAATGCAGTCAAGAGATTCACAATCAGTTTCTGGAGGACCTGGATTTTCCTGTGCCTGTCTTGAATAATAAAAATGAAAAATGTTTTCTTTTTTTCCCTGTATTGAAAAATACAGTGTATGGCTTCTCTGTCAAGTATTTTACAGTTTAAGGGATGTGTTGGGTCTACCCTGGATGAAGGCGATGTGCCTATCAAAGCTCTCCATCACTTTACATCCTGAACTGGACAGTGGAGGGAAAATATAATGAGAGGCTCATGGGTTGAAATAAGAACAGGGAGAAATTGCTCACCAATTACTGTCACAAGCAAAACAGACTCAATTTAGGAATAATCTGTTGAGCAATGAAAAATTATAACAAAGCTAAAAATCCTTCCTTTCACTCCTTTCTTCTTCCCAGGCTCAACTTCACTCCTGAATTCTCTCTCTCTTTCTCTCTGAGAGGCATGGAGGGATGGGAAATGAGGATTGTGATCAGTTCATCACACATTTTCTCTGCAGCTCCTTCCTCCCTGGGGTAGGACTCCTCACACTTTTCCCCTGCTCCATCGTGGGGCCCTTCTCATGTGAGACGGTCCTCCACAAACGTCTCCAACCCGCGTCCCTCCCATGGGCTGCAGGTCTTCATGAACTGCTCCAGCACGGGTCTCTTCCATGGCGTGCAGACCTATAGGACCAGACTGCTGCAGTTTGTGCTCTTCATGGGGTCACAAGTCCAGCAAACCTGCTCCAGTGTGGGCTCCTCTTTCCATGGGTCCACAGGTCCTGCCATAATCCTGCCCCAGCCCCGGCTTCCCACAGGGTCACAGCCTCATTCAGCTGTCTCTAGTTACTATGGTGTGGGGTCCTTATGGGCTGGGTATGGGTGGAATCTGTGTTCCACATCATCTTCCATGGGCTGCTGGGGCACAGCCTGCTACACCATGGGCTTATAGTGGTTTTGCCCCAGCTGAGCGCCGAGTACCACGCAGACACTTGTTCTTTAAAAGGGAATGGGGGTAGAGTTGAGAGAGAGGGAGAGAGGGAAGGAAGAGAAAAACCCAAGGAACCAAAACCTCACGGTTTCGGATAGGGATAGTTTACTGCAATAGCAGAAAAATAGATATAATAATAATAACAGGACTTTATAGCAAAATATATGAAACTGGTGATACAAGATGCAGTTTCTCACTGAGTTGCACAAACTCAGGCTGTACAGCTCAGAGGTGTCCCGAAAACCGGACCATCCCCAAAACCGTACGTCCTGGAGCTGCCTGCTCCTCCCCCTACCAGCTCTCCTTTTACACTGAGCATAATGTAATTAGCATGGAATACCCCCTTTGGCCAGTTTGGTTCACCTGTCCTGGCTTCATCCCCTCCCTTCTTAACAGGGAAATAAAAGAAATGAAAAGTCCTTGATTGCTCGGCAACAACTAGAAACATCCGTGTGTTACCAGCACTTCTCTCATTCTAAGTCCCAAACAGGCATTCCATCTGCTACTGGAAAAGAAATTAAATCTACCCTATCTGAAACCAGGACAATGAGTTGCAGGGGAATTGCTGCTCTGGTGCCTGGAGAACCTCCTGCCCCTCCTTCTTCAGCGACCTTGGTGTCTGCAGAGTTTCTCACATCTCACTCCTCTGGCTGCAAAAGCCACTGCTCCTTTTGCTGACAGGCTCAGCCTTGGCCAGCAGCAGTTCTGTCTTGGGGCTGATACTGGCTCTGTCAGACATGGGGGAAGCCTCTGGCACTTTCTCACAGAAGCCACTCTTGTAGCCCTCCCATTGTGAAAACCTTTCCATGCCAATCCAATGAGCTAAAAATGTACTGTATAAAAATTAGCTGTTTTAACTAAAAATGTAAATAATGTGATTTTTCCCGATGCTGTTACATACAAAAATACCATCCTTATTTTGCAAGAGGAAAAGCAGAAATGTAAAGGATAGAACTGCAGTATATAAACTCAGCTAGATAGAGTTTGGGGCCAGAAGGGAATAAGAGCAACTCTTTAAACATAATGTCATACTCCTTATGCTAACATCGTTGAGGAGCTTTAGGGAGCTCATGGAAGCTTTACTCATAGGAAGAGCTACAGCTTCTTCAGGACTGATGATTCTTAATAAAGGATAGTAAGTGCAGAAAGTGTAAAAGGCAAAGCTTAATGTTTCAGGGATGCTGTCCTATGTTTGTCACTTCCACATATCTTGTTGAGATCGGTGGTTTGGGCTTAGGAAGTGTTATTAATGCTCCAGTACGCATTTGACCTTCTGCTCTTTGAACGATTTAAATAAATTGGATGTTGAGAGCCTTGGACAGATGTGGTAAATATTAGCCATACAAGTGCTGTGTGTGGGAGAAGCTGTGCTTTCATGAAAGCTGTAAATTCATGGTGCAGATTGTGAAATACAAGTAAAAGTAAAAATGTGCTCTGAACTGTCAGGAGCCTTATTGTTCCTGTTTGTTGAAAAGTAGTATGTAGGATGGCATATAAAGAAATTAAAATTGAAGAACTTCATGCCTTGCCCCAGAACTCGGTAACACCTTTCTATTTAAGCCATGTTTAAAAGAATGAGGTATATACTCTGTGGAACAGGGGAGAAGCAGCAATTTAAGCAATTGCTCTTTATCAGCAGATTTAAAGGCACTGACCTGTACCTGTTAGTCAGACTAGCTGGTAAACAGAAGAGTCACTGATGGATTCAAGAGGAATTTCATCCTGTTATTCAGTAAGGTGAAATGGGGAGGTCTTTACATTTTCTAGAAGAAATATTTGTTTATGAATACAAATCAGTAGAATAAAGTCAAAAATAGCGTAGAGTTACAAAAGTTTCAAAGTACTGAAGCACTTTGTATTCTGTATAATCATTCATTTGGGGCTTAATTTTTTCCCCGTTGCTTCCTTTCCTTTTTGACAGGAATTTTGATCCAAAACTTGAAGGTAAACCCGGTAGCTAAAAGGGTTTTCTACTTAAGATACTCTAAAGTAAAAAGTTTTCAGCAGTTTTCTTAGATCTGTTTCTGAGGAAGACAGTGGAAACCCTGTAATTTATGTAGCGTATCTTTTGTTCTTGTTGATTTCCTAACATAAAGTTATCTACGATCAAACAGATATTGATTACATGCTCCTCTCTTACAAGAAGTGTGAATATAATAGCAATTAAAACCAAAACTGCACCAAGGTAACAACAGTAGCAATGGTAGCATATTGGCATACACTCCTATTTATAGTTTATGCTGCCTAGTACAGTCTGAATATATACTTTTTAAATTAAGGATTCATGAATACTACTTTGCTTCTTAAATTCTTCTTTTTCTTTGTGTTCTCAATATATTTAGTGCTGAATAAATTTCTGTTAAGCTTCTGCAGTCTGGCAAGCAGTATATGATAAAACCTCAGTGCTTAGAACATCGATCGGGCATACAAAGCACTATGTTCAAAAGACAAAAAGAAGGAAAGATTAGCACAAACCTGAAGCCAAATTGATATCACGTATCAATAAATCTGATGTGCCTCATGGATTCTGGTTCAGAAGGGAAGATCACACCGCTGTGGAATTTGTTTTAAAAACTTGCCACTCAGATGATGTATCTGGTAACTGTTCTTGCGGTGTGCAGATACAGGAAAAAAAAATGAAAGCACTTCTGTTTTGCAGACAGGGAACTAAGGAGCAGAGGGAATTGCCGAAGTCAGTTCTCAAAGCAGTTTAACTAACAGTTTTGCAATTAAACAACTGAGTTTTAAGGTAGAATGGATCTTTGGCTTCCTCTGACTAGGTGGGAAATGTGTATACTTATTTCTAAATATAAGCTTTTAAAAGTATGTGTTCAGGTATATCAAAATCGCTGCATAAAATGTTTCAGAATTTTGAAAATCCATCTGGACTGGAACTTCCCTGTATGCTGGTCACATGCTTTGGACAAATTAGTGTAATGATGATACCTTGAGTTCGCTGTGCAATCATGCATACTTCAGGGAGCAGGCCAAAGGTAAAACACTGGACTGACTTCATTATTTTTCTCTACACTGAACTTACACTAATGATAAAACACCGTAAAAGAATCTTCTTTTTTCTTCAGTCTTACAGCCGATGTAAAACCATATTCTTGACCTGCCTCTGAAACCGCAACAGGCATTAGATTAACCAAGTACTGCTCAATTACCTAGAGAAAATCACCATGTTCTTCTCATGTGTCCTTTCAACTCCACTGAAAAGATCATATAGCTGTTTTCATCAACTGCTAATAAGACTTCCATGAATTAGTGTGTTCAGTATCCCATACATGGTGCTGTAGATACTGCCTTTTCCTGAATCGTTCCACATCCATTACTTCTCTTCACGTGCAAGGCACATTCCCATGGCTTTCTTTTCTCTAATATAAATGGAGAAAAACATGTACTTTTTAACAAGAAACAGAAGCCTATCAAAAAGAAAACACTCCAGTGCACAGAGTTCTCCCCTCGAGGACAGGCTGACGGGAAGAACCAATTGCACATGACAGCTGTTAGGGCTTGGCTTTGTTTAGTTCATTGTGGGCAGACGCTGGAAAGGGTGGCATCAAAACCTCAACCAAAATGAAACCTATTGCCCAGCTATCAGGCAGCTATGTGGAAATTCACATGGCCACGGATGTATTAGGCCTATAGATAAGAGTTGGCCTTTAAGAGCTGCCCTTAGGTCTTCAGTTGACACAAAATGCTGAATCTTGCCTTTTCTTTTTTAACCTGCTTATATGCCATAATATGTCTGGGAGAAAGTTCAAAGATAATACTCGTCTGCAGTCTTCACGTCTTTTCCTGCAGCACTTACTACATGTAAGTTACTGAATTAAAAGCGACCATACCTCCAAAACAAGTTTATGTAATAATTTCTTTTTGTTTTTAGTAATGAAATATTAAGAATAATGCCTAAATGCAATAATAAAAAATATGGCTAAATTAAAGCACTAGAGATACAAATCTGTTTAATGAATTTGTTTGAGGCTCCTTAAAGGAGTTGAAGGGTTTGTCGGCTTTCTTTGCGTGCTTCATTCCTCCTTTGCTTTATAAAGGTATTTTGCAACCAAGATATGAGGGTGGCAGGGAAAAAGAGAAGCAGAACTTGGTGCAGAAGATCTCAGGCCAGCTGTCATCCCTACTAAAAAGCTGTTACAAGTATTCCTGAGCATTATTTTCATGATAATTAATTCAGTCCCCCTCCGCCTCCTCCAAGAATTCAATGACTCCCTGCCTTCCGATAATTCCTGGAACAATCTTTGATCTGATATTTACACATGCGTTTTTTTGTAAATGAGAAACTTTCTCTTCTTCCCATCTATTCCATCCCTCCTGTCTTCCTCCTGCTGGAGCATTTTGGCTGGGTTGGCAGCCAGAAGTAGGTAGGAGCCTGCTGACTGCAGGCTTCTCTTGGACAAGTGGTACAGCTTGCTTTAAACACGCTGGTACCCGCAGTTGAGCCAGAGAAACAGATGGAAAAAGTTTAAAATAAAGCTGCGTAAGCTCCAATGAGGCAAGAAATATATACTTCTTAAAGTTTTGCTAGCTTTCTACAAAAACAGCACCCCAGGGAAGGTTCTGTCACTGAATTTTATAGGCCAGGTGTTCGCCTGAACAGAAGCAGAAAGAAAGAGGTGGGTTTTGGTTTTTTTGTTTTGTTTTTTTCTTTAAACAAAAGAGGGGAGAAGTTTTCTGTTTTCTGTATCATGTGAATGCTTTCACAGAAGAAATCAACAGGGGTCCCAGAATGCAACTTTAAAACCAGCTTAAAAGGGGTTTAGAAAGTGAATATTTAAATATTGTGAAGGTTTATTTCCAGTTTCTTTTTCCCCTATATTATTTTCTGTCATAAAATAATAGCTTTATTTACTACTTTTAAGGATACTTTTAAATGACAATAGATCTCCCTCCTTCCCCTTCACTTTAGTCTTCTGGATGTGTTTTAGAGAAAGATTTAAAGTGAAAATGGGCAGGTATAAAACCACAGTTATTTAAAGTGATTATTTTTCCTTATTTTATATTTTGACCTGGTTTTTTCTTCATCATACCTACTGAATTATTTTGACTATGGCAAAAGTGTATTAGTCACTGAAAACAGTAGAGTTAAATGACCAGGCAAATGTGATGGAAGGAGTGAGTAGCTTGTTTGATTTAAAAAAAAAAGACAGCATCTTTGCTAAAACAGATGCAGATTAAAAGGTAGAGGACAACTGTTTTATTAAGCCATTAACTGAGACTGTTTGTTTTTTTTTTTTTTTAATTAATATTGCATAAGAATATTAGAGTGATGAGGAATTTCGTTAAACAGATTTATTTACATTTCATCAAAAAAACTACTGCTAGTTTTATTGGTATACTGCCACAACACAGATTAGGTATTTGTCATGCTGTTTCAAGCTTTTGTAATGTTTCATTCTCCATGGGGTCTAAATGTGATTGCTTGCCTCATCTTAAGAAGACAAAATTGATAGCAATGGAAATAACACCTCATGAAAGGTAATCACAGTTTGGCTTGTGGCCTCCTCTTAATCAAAACACCAGTTGGCTTTCCCCAGTAAGCATAATTATAATTTTCTCCATATTAGTCTTCCCAAGACTATCCAGTGTCTTACCAGGTAAGTACAAATACACACGGTCATCTCTCCCTAAGAGTGATATTATAACAGTGCTCAAATGTTTAGCTCTGACTGACTACAAAACTCTGCACCACTACGGCTCTTGAAGTAGGCAGTGTAAGTCACTTTTCTTTGTTTTTTTTTTTCTTTTTTCTTTTTGATTTGGTGTTACTACTGGGGCAAATAATAAGATAAAGCTTATATGGAGCAGTATTATGATTAAGATAACTAGTAATGTTTGATGAAACCAGGCTTTTTGTTGTTATTTTTCCATAGTGAAAATTTTTGTGAAAAACATTGGAAAATAGTTTTTCTCTTCTCCCCATATAAATAAAAAGTCTTTTACAGAGTCTTTTACTTTTAGAGCTTAAAAACTGGTTTAATAATAAAGCTTTCTGTTTTGACTTTGAGAAATAAAACGCAACATGTTTTCTATCTGGAAACTGAAAAAGCACTGAAGGCTCTTATCTGTCCCGAGAGCTTTCACTCTAACGCTGTTCATGTAGAAATTTGTGACACCATATGGGCACAGTAGGTTTCACAGAATCATTTTTAATTTCCATCTATGTCCAACATACTGTTACTCACAACTGTAGCTTGAAAGGCAAGCAGGTTCATTTAAGGTTTTTCGAAGTTACCAAATTTTAATAGATTTCTAATACCAAGTTGTAAAATTTCAGTACTTGGATGATATTGGTAACAGTTCTAAGGTTTATGGCATGGATGTTAAATTTCTGAATTAAAAAAAAATATTCCATCCTTAATGAATACTTACTTTATTCTCCTTCCACCTCCCAAACTTCACCTCACCATGCCTGGTGCCTTTGGAAGCTTGATGTGTGGGTGCTACATAAGCATGTTTAGATCCCTTTGCTTGCATACAAAAAAAATCAGGCAGTTATTCAGCTAAATATCTGCAGGTCTTTATGTAACTAGAGCTAGAATGTAGATGTAGATTTCTTCTTGCAAAAAGAAATATATTTGAATAAAGTCTCTTACATGCCATACTCCTCCAACAGAGTCAGAACTATTTGATGCTACTTACTTCACGGGGTAGTCTGGTATTTAATGAGGGAAGTAAGTTATGATAACACCCTGGAGATCTAAGACACTGGTCCTGGGAAGATGCCATTTCTTTTATATAGTAATCTGCTCTAAGTTTCTGCTTTAAATACAAAGAATATCTTTATAATCACCATCAGTCTTCTAACAGCATTTGTAAATAATGATCTGTAAGCAATAATACACACTTAAAATCACACACAGAATCTTAGGGGTTGGAAGGGGCCTCAAGAGATCATCGGGTCCAACCCCCAAATGAGGTTTATATTAATGATAAGCAAACATAAAAGGGATAAGTACAGGTTAGAGTTACATAAGCTCTATACTTACAATAGTGAAAGATAGTTTCTCATTAAATTTCCTCCACCATGTCTTTATCTTCTTGAGATACAATACTACTATGATTCTTTTTAACAAGATTGCTGCATAGATGTCTACGCAGATTTTAGCTTCATCTCCTGACTGACAAACTGGCAGAGTTGAACTCTATATGCAAGAACTGAATTTCCTTTGCATTTCTTACAGTAATTTATTTATACATTTATAATTCCTTTTGGCAGGAACTATTCCTTTCAGATGTCTTCTATGAACTTTTATCCTGGTTGTTTTTTTTAATATTGTACAAAAATATTACTCATTTCATTGTCTCTAAGCTCAGGAAATATTTTTTTTTCCCTCTCTTTAATTTGCTCCTTTACCGCTCACTGTCTCTCAAAAGAAAAAGGGAAAAATAGATAAAGGTGTCTGAATCAAATATCGCAACTTATTCTATGTTTTATATACCCTCATTTAACAACAAGCAGATACAAAGGCTTCATGAGGCTGCATCTTAATGATATAGGATTGTAATTTAGATGGCAAATCTACTTTGCCTTCTGTAATGAGAGTTAGTTAACCTATAGAGCCTCTCATGCCTTGATTAATGTTTATTTTAACCTTCATTCATGACAATTCCTTTCACTTTTGCCAGTTTCTTTTCATAGAGAGGGGAAAACAAAATGGAAGAGCAAGTTAATCAGATCTCAACAGCTCTTCCTAAATTTTCCCTGCTGAGCCATCACAGCATGCACAGAGCTAGGAGATATAGCAAGTAAATAGCATCTAGATCTCTTACCAAGGGCTACATTTTACTGTTACCTCGCAAATATGCATGCGGGATGTGTGTCAGTTACAATGCATATCAATCCTAGTTTTAATATCTGATGATTCTGTGTTCATGGTATTTGTGTTTTAAATTTGATATCTTGGAACGTGTTTTTGCAAAAGCTGAAGTATTTGGGAAATGGGAAATTCTGTCTCCATTGTGCATTAATAACAAGCTGACTATACTGGGACAAAGTTAATGCCACTCTTGTGCATGAGGCTTGGATGATGTTTGTGATTAAGTGGCTAAGTGACTTCTGAACCTATATATAGGGTATACACATAATGCACTACACAATATACATATAGGGCTTACAAGGGCATGTAATGGTAAGACAACGGGTATTGGCTTTAAGCTGAAGGAGAGTAGATTCAGATTAAGTATTGGGAAAAAAGTCTTCACTCTGAGGATGGTGAGGCTCTGGCACAGGTTGCCCAGAGAAGCTGTGGCTGCCCCCTCCCTAGCAGTGTTCAAGGCCAGGTTGGATGGGGCTTTGGGCATCCTGGTCTGGTGGAGGATGGCCCTGCCCATGGCAGGGGGCTGGAATTAGGTCGTCTTTAAAGGTCACTTCCTGCACAAACCATTTCACAATTCCATGAGTCAGCATTTATCTATATGGATTAAACATTGTGCTTTTATTTATGGGTACTTATTTAAAAAGTTGATTCTATGTAATCAATTTCAAATTACGAGAGAAGTTTGATTTATTTTTCATGTCTCCTGCTTTTAGGAATTGTAAGCACTGGTGTCTGCAACCATAGCTATCTCCTAAATGCCCTGGCTATTGGACTATTTTTAGTGGAGATTCAAGTAGTATCACCATATTTTGAATTAGCAGGTAGTGTCACCCTTACTGAAACAACATACACTATATAATAAGACAGTCAGATTTCCAAACTGTTCCTGATATCCAGAGGCTACTCATGATTTACATTTAAAGAGCTGTGTGGAAATAAAAAAATAGGAACATATCATATGTCAAATTGACTTTTGACACAGTCTGAAGCAATTAGGATTACTTCAGTTAATAAAAAGAACACTTATGAAGACTGATATGGTATAAGGGTATTAATTTGAAGTGGAGATTATAACTTTATTTTGACATATACTGAATATTAGTGAGACATACCAGAGGAAAAGAAGTTCTGGGATGGCAGCAGTCTGAGCATCTCCCTGAAGCATTCTGCAGCAAATTCAAGATTCTAACATCTGTCCAAAAAAGATGTAAGGTGTATTTATTACTAAGGCACTAGATGGGTATTTACAGCTTTTTATTATGTATTAGTTCTGCTAATAAAGAACTAAAAAGGAAATAAGAGTTATGGTGGGGAGCAGAAGAAAGTTTATTTTCAAGGGCTTGTCCTGGATTATCACTTTCTGTTTCATTCTGTTTTTTTCCAAGGCAGCAGTAGCTCTGCTGTACCTATAAAAACTCATTCCAAACACACAGCCACCTACCTACATCCTTAAGTGGTTTACCTTCCTAAGATTTTCTGTAATGCAGTCTGTATTCAGTGATGTTCAGTGGGGAACACTGAATAGCTTAAAAATCCATGGAAGAATGGTACGTCCAGGCTTTTCTGTTTGCTTTCTGTAGCATATACCATTTAGTGGATGTACAGATTTAGCAGGGTGTCCGGGGCTTGTTCTGCAGGCTGTAAGACACTGATCCTGTGCTACGATCAATGTAACTGAACTGCTTTAGGCTGACTGAGAACTGGGCCACACTAATGTTAGTTGGAATTGCAATAGAGAAATGAATACACTGTAGGTAAAAGGGAGGAATTACATGGTTATATACTTTCAGCATGGAAGAGAGGAAGTTTTTCTGTAGTTAATTTGTAATGTGATGCCTAAAAACAGCCAACCAAAAAGAAAAGGAAAAAGTAGGGAAAGGGAATATTGAATAAGTTAATTGAAATTTAAATGTGAAGTAAAAATTCCTGTGTACAGACAACTCTTCCTTAGATAAAGACTTTGTATTTTATTAATCTTTCCCATTTAAAAAAAATTAATTCATGTAAGTTGTGGTTTAACCTCAGCTGGTAACTATGCACCATGCCATGTAGTTGATTGCTCATTCCTCCCCCTTCCGCAAGGAAATAGGGAGGAGAATGGAAAAAGAAAGCTCATGGTTTGAGATGAGAGAGTTGAATAGGATAACAAAGGAAGAGAATAAAAGAAATAACAAAAACAATAATACAAATGATGCACAAATGCAATTGATCACCACATGCGAGATCGGAAAAAAAGCAATCTGATGCCCAGTCTGTTTCCTCTTCTGGTGGGAGTGGCAGGGGGGGGGAACCTGAAGAGTCCTTGACTTAGTGTAAGCACCTCAACTATGTAGCAACAACATCAGTGTGTTACCAACATCTTTCTCACACTATATCCAAAACACAGCACTCTGCCAGGTACTGGAAGGAAAAATAACTCTCAGCTGAAACCAGGACATAAGTCTAGTAAATGATAACACTTCCAGAGGGACACTGTTAGAATAAACCTATGAAAAAAATACATGCAGTCAGTCTTTTTGAGTTCTGTAGGGAGGCAGTTAATTGACAAGTGGTTTCTACTGATTGACAAAAACAAGAAGAACAGCATGGGATGAATTACTTCGTGACTACTGATCTATTTTTTTGCCTCAGATTTTTCCACATAAAGACAAAAAATTATATAACTAAATATCTTAATGTTGATATTCTGAGACTATATGGGGCAATATTAAAATGCAGGGGAGTAAGCGAAAAAAAAATACTTAAAATCAGTTTGTTCTCTAGAAGTTAATTCATTAAGGCTGACCCTCTTGTAGGTCTTTTGTCAAGATTTTTTGTCTTCCATCTGTGCAGCCACCGCTGCATAACATCCTAATAACATCAGTGAGTTATTTCAGAGATGTATTTTTTCTGACACATGCTGCCTTAGGCTTCTCCTGAAAACATCATTCTCCAGATTTTGGCAGTCACTTAGTGTCTATCATTCTTCGTCATCCTTCTAGTCTTTCTCTTTGCCTTTTGACTACTTTCCAGGTAGCTGTTCTCATTGTCTACTCTTAAATTCATCTCCATTTGGGAAAATGCATCAAGTTTGCAATACATCAGACCATTTCCAGCTCACTGCCATCCTTTGTTTGCAACAGTAAGTCTCACTGCTTGCAAAATGCAAGAAATAATATGTGACTCATTCATGTAGAATTTGTCAACTTTTCTTCTTAGAACAGTTGTCTGATAGATCTTTTCCTCAAGGCAAATGTAAACCCATGTGCTCAAGATCAGAGGAAAGCAATGTAGTCAGAAATTGGAAGAATAATTTGCAGATGGAATGTATTAATTAAAGAAGGAATTTACATTTAGTTGTAAACATAATATTTAAGACATTTACTGTATATAAAAATCAATCTTTCACACACTTAAAATCTTCAGAACTGAGCTATTAAAAAGGTCCCCAGAACAGGAAGAGGCAAAGCTTGGCTATTTGTTAAAATTATGATTAGGCAACGTGTATAAATGGTTTATTGAAATGTAGCATGCAATCATGCAAGGCTAAAATTGGTAATATTTCTTCTCCATATGTGAGAATGAAATGTCACAAAAAGACAGTGAGAAACATTGTGACTGAAAATACTCCGAACCACATTTATAGTCTTCCAGCAGCAGGAATTGCAGTTCTGTACTTCCGTGACAGCCTGCCAGTGCACTCATCAGTACAGAGCAACAGTTCAATCTTACTCTCATTATCATCTGTATTCTCAGGTACTGTGTGATATACAAGGAATGAAAGGCTGAATAAATAGTGTAATAACCTGAGTGATCTAAACTGCACCTTGGTGCTAGTGGTTCAGTCGGCCCCTCTTTCTGCAGGTCCTGTCAGGAGCTTGTTCTAGCACAGGCTTCCCATGGGGTCACAGCCTCCTTTCAGGGGCATCCACCTGCTCCAGCATTGGATCCTCCACAGGCTGCAGGTGGAATCTCTGCTCCCCATCATCTTCCAGGGCTGCAGGGGGACAGCCTACCTCACCATGGTCTTTTCTCCACAGGCTGCAGGAGAATCACTGCTCTGGCACCTGGAGCACCTTCTTTCTCTTTCACTGGCCTTGGTGGCTCCAGAGTTTTTTCTCTCACATACTTACACTCTTCTCTGTCTGCAGTTGCCTTGCATAGCAACTTTTTCCATTTCTTAACTATGTTATTCCAGAGGCAGTAGCTGCATTGCTGATGGGTTTAGCTTTGGGCAGCAGCAGTTCCATCATGGTGCTGTCTGGCATTGCCTCTGTCAGACATGGGAAAGCCTGTGGGCACTTCTAACAGAGGCCACCTCTGTAGCCTCCCTGCCACACAGACCCCATACAATTGGTGGAACAGAGCCTACCTAGTCTTTGCTGTCTTTGTCCAGGAAAAACAAATTCACCTAGACAGAATGGAAAAATGGATATGTTTTTCCTTTTCACTTAGGGGGGTGGGGGTGGGCAGGAGGAAGAATACCCAGAAAACTGCTGCCTTGGATAACGGTTTTTTCCTTACTAAATTGTTAGAAGTGTTTCTCCCTCTGTTTATTGATGGCTGTTTTTTTTCCTCTTTTTTTTGCATATTATGCAAGCATTTCATAGAACACACACCTTTGTTCAAAGAAATAATAAATAACCCAGGCTCCCAGGTGCTGGGGTGGAAGTGGAAGGACAGCACATTCAAAGGACATATCCACGTAACTGACAGTAGAAATTGCAGCTGAATAAAAAAGACGTGCTGCTGGACTTCGCTTTCTCTCTCTGGTTTTCTAAATAGAGCCCTGACACAGGTACTAAAAATCCCTCATATGGTGAAATGAGGAGCATTAGGTACCTTCAAATAACATTAGAAAAACTCTTCACTGTAAGAGTGAGCCACATACATCTAGTCAATACTTGGTTAGTTCTGAAGTGCTCTCTGAAGTCTTTCATCTGACTTAGGACTCCAGGCAGACATTTCTTTTCATTTGATTTAAAGAATCCACTTCTGCAGATAACTGTGAACAACAATCCATTTTCTTAAATGCACTTTTTTTAGAAAATGTTCCTCTGGTGAGAGAATGCACAAAAAGTAGCAGCATTAGGTTGGTTTTTAATACCTTCTAGGATAGTGTCACAGGCTTAGAAGCCCCAGCATACACTTGTGCTGAAGTTGTGTTACTGCATAGCTTAGAACCATAAAATAAAGGAATGGTCAATTTTTTAAAATAGAAAAAATATTTATCTGTTTTCCATTAAACAGTTATTTAATGAATTATTTCTGAAACTGAGAAGTACAGTGTCCAGCTCTGTTGTCCCCAGTGCAAGAAAGATAATGAGGTGTTGGAGCTAGACCAGAGGAGGTCCACAAAGATGATCCAGGGGCCTGGAGCACCTCTCCTGTGAAGACAGGCTGAGAGTTGGGCTTGTTCAGCCTGGGGAAGACAAGGCTCCTAGTAGACTTTACAGCAGCCTTCCAGTACCTGAAGGAGCCTACAGGGAAGCTGGAGAGACTGGATATCAGGGAGTGTAGTGATAGGTAATGGATTTAAAATAAGAAACAGTACATTTAGATTGGATATTAGGAAGAAATTCTTCACTATGAGTGTGGTGAGGCCCTGGCATAAGGCGCCTGGAGAAGCTGTGACTCCCCCCTCCCTGGCTGTATTCAAAGCCGGGTTGGATGGGGCTTTGGGCAACCTGGGCTAGTGAGAGGGGAGTTGGAACTAGATTATATTTAAAGGTCTCATCCAACCCAAAGGATTCTATGATTCTTTGATAATAATACTTTCTTTATGGTAACTTTGTTTAATTTTCACTATTCTCCCCCACAGAAACCACAAAGAACAGCTTTTCCTAAAAATCCTTTGTTGTTATGATAGTCTATCAAATGGAATAAAAAAGAAATACTTGATATAGAGGAAAAAATGGCTATAGAAAAAGTGAAATTATTTCAGTCTTTTATAACCAATTATAAAACTGAGAGATCATTTCAGGAACTGTCCTGATGTAATTTGACACACTAAATCATGATGATAGTTCTAGAAAGGCCCTGAAGATACACTTACTTAAAGTACTTAAAGATAATAACAGCTAAAATGAAACAAAATTAACAAAACCTGAGGTCAATATCTTCATATTTCCATTCCTCTGAATTATTTAGGGAGTGACTTGCATTTTTCTGCACGAAAGACCTAATTTTAACCATTTTTTAGATAACCAGGCTTGTTACTCTGTTGCAGTTTTTGGCTGGTTTATATTTCTTAAAAATCAGCAAGATTACTGTAGTTTTGGTTTGGCAGTTAAACTTCAGCCTTGACTTAGATAATGTTTAAAAATATCTGGATCATAATGATTAGGACATAAAGGCAGGTCTTAAGAAGCTATATCTGAACAAACTCTGTTTTGAATTAAGGAATAATATGTGGAAATGATCTGAAGTGTATCTCAGCAGGAGATGCTCATATTCTTACCTAAGAATGTATTTTTCACTGCTTTCACAAAAAATGCCTCAACATTCTGGAAGTATCTTAGAGAAGTTATTCTTAGACAACTTTATATTCTTTCTTGCTTCAAGAACCTGTTAATTTGTGTAACCCTATTTCCTAAAAAGAGGATCAGCAGACCTTACTCCTTAGCAGAGAAACAATTCCCCCAGTTCACATGCACCTCCAAGGCTGTGTGGTTTACTCTAGGACACAAATGCCAAGTTTTCTGGCTAAGTACTGCCAGATTACTGCCTCTATGCTATCTTCTTAATTAATTGTACACGCTAGAATCTATTTCTAGTATGACTTTTTATATAGATTTTATTTTAAACTTAGATGGTTTGGATAAGATAAAGAAAGAAACCATGTAATTTAAAGTTTTTAATAAAAATATTTTCCAGCTACTTTTATGTGGGTATGAATATGTGTATGCATATATATGCATGCACAGAAAACATAAGTAATAATAGACTGCTATATATGATTTTATATTTCTATTTTATTTGGGATATGTGGAATCATTAGGTAGAAGAAATTAAATTCATTCTAAAGTGTATTTTTAGTTTCCTTCTAGCATAGATTGGGAAAAGTAATTTATTTTGGCTTCTAAGTTGAGAGATATACCATTAACCTATAGAAAAAAAGGTTCTTCATCATTTGAGAAAAATTGGGCAAACTCTTAGCTCACATCATTAAAAAAATTACCCTCAAATGAATTTACTAGTCTAATCTTCCTGTGCACCCTGTTTTAAAATGACATAAAACTTCATATAAATGGAAGTACCTAGAAAGTAATATATAAATGGTATTGGGAAAAGTTAAATAAATCAAATTTAATGTTTTTCTTTTCCCTCCTCCAGTCCTAATTTGAGTGCTCATGGTTATTGAATTAAGTGGTGGTATATTTAGGCCTCAACCCAGCAAACCACTTAAGCACATTTTTTATTTTTAGTTTAAATTATATTATTTATTTAGGACTGCTGCCTACTAACTGATTTACTTTCTTATAGTGTGTGGTTTGTCATTCAAGAGTGTAATTAATATTTCAAATAAAACTTAAATTGGTAGATTTCAAAAGCAAGAGCACTTCTGAGCACTGGAGTCAGCACTGTGTTTCTGCTGGAAATTTGAGATACGAGTGCATAGAATTGGGGACTTGAAAATGCTTTGAGGCAGAAATTACCAAACAGTAAGAGAAAATTGGCATCAGAAACATCTAGACATGATGACAAGCTTGCACTGAGAAGGAAGAAACAAGTATTCACTTTTAAGAGAACATTTTGAAGTAAATTATACATGCATATTGATGTTTCATAAATAGATCTGCTTTTACTCTAAAGGTACCTTTTTGTGTTATGGTCCAGAAGAGTCCCCTGTATCGAATGCAGTCTTCAGAAGTGATCCGTAGTTTGGAGTGGGGGGAATCTCTGCTGAGACAAGTAACCTGCTTTTTGTTAAGTATTCTTGATTATTTTTTAATAATAGAGGAGAGAGACAGCCTCTGCAGGTTGGGATAAAAAGAGTCTACTAACAAAAGCACTGTGAAAGTAGAACAATAACAGCCAATTACACTCACAGAGTACCTGTGATGACTGCTTGGGGAGTTTGACTTTGGCCAGGCCAGAACCAGAGCTGGTGTACTTGAATTCATAGCATATTAAGCTGACATCAAAGTAAAAATACAGATATTTGCAACCACATTGCTTGCTGCTGCTATCACTTTGAAGGTCATTTCTGTAAAATATTCTGGGTTTATCAACCAATAGAGGAAAGCTCACAAAATATATTGTTTAGATATATTTCCCTTGGGGAGGTTTGGATCAATAAAGATTTGACTGAAAAAAATATTTGTGTAACTTAAAAAAAAAAAAGCTAAATTAAAATTCAGCAGTTTGAAAGTAAATACCTGACTTTATCTAACAAAGTCTTCAATGTTGCTATGTTCTCTGTAGTATGGAGGGATTGCACTAAATTTAGTACAAAGGATCTACAGTTTTATACCATTAATTAAAGTTAAACAACGTTGTGCCCTGCCTCCACCCAGGTGGAGGAAAGGGACAATTGGATCTATTGGACTGTGTGGATCCAATGGCCTGGCACATCAGAGCCACAGAAGCATCAAGCGTTATCAGACTTCAGTGCCCAGTGTACCTTAATGCCACTGAACTCTGAAGGGTCAGAGCCCATCTACATTCCGTGGGTGACAGAGGGATCCCAGCAGTTGACTCTACTAGAAGCTGAAGTGAGTCTTACTGGGAATGACTGGGAAAAGCACCCCACTGTGACTGGCCCAGACAGAGGCTGCGGGCATCCTGGGCATAGACTTCCTCTGGAGAGGATACCTCAAAGACTCAAGAGGGTATGGGTGAGCTTTTGCAATAGCTGTCTTAGAGAGAGAGGAAACTGAAAAACTGTCTCTTCTGCCGTGACTCTGGGAGGACCCTTCTGTTGTGGGGCTGCTAAAGGTTGAAGAACAGCGGGTTCCAACTCCTACCACGACAGTGCACAGGAGACAGTACCACAC
>VZTU01023000.1:0-22909 GCA_013400835.1 Zapornia atra
AGGGGTAATGTTTTTAAACTAAACCCGGGTAGTTTTAGACTAGATATAAAGAATTGTTTTGCAGTGAGGATTGTTATACTGGAACAGGTTGCCATGAAAGGTGGTAGGTGTCCCATGCCCAGAAACACTCAAGGATCAGGTTGGATGGGGCTTTGAGCAGCCTGATCTGATGAAGATGTTCCTTTTCACTGCAGATGTGTTGGATTAGGTGACTTTTAAAGATCCCTTCCAACCCAAACCATTCTATGATTCTGTATCTCAGCAGGAGAATGAACATGCCAGTTACCATTGGAATGAGTTTTGTCTCAGTAAAGTATCTGTGGTATCTTGTTGTCATTTACCTGCTATATGCTGATATTGAGGCAAGGATCACCATGTGATTTACATTATCTGTATTAAATAAGGATTAGATAGTCCTTTTTGTTGTTAGATCTGTGACAAGACTTACTGTGTTAGTGCTGCCAAAGGAGGGCTTGAGGAGAGTGGAGTGATGGTAACTAGATATAATTATGGATGTATGTAAGTATGTTTAGTGGTGGAAAAATTACTTACCTTTTTTAGCATCTCTGTCTTTTAAACGGGACAATGTATTATTGACTCTTCTTCTGGGCAGTTGCAGGTTTCCAACGTTTTCTGGCCCGAGAAATCAGTGATACCGATATAAGTTTGATATAAGTATGGTGCTTACATGTATATATCATGTGGTGAAGGTATTTTTTTACATGCATATACCAAAAAGAAGGACCCTCAACAAACTTCCTGACTTCTTTGAACTTCTAAGCCAATAAAGCAAAATTACCTATTTTCTGTATATAGGTTTGCTATTACTATAGAGCCTCAAAATTATCTGCTTTAGAACCTCATAATACAAACTTTAAAGCTTGTTTGCATGCTAAGGAAACAAAACTATACCAATGCCATCTCGAGACTGCCTTCATAATTCTTGCTTGTCTTACATAACACAGTTGAAATTGGGATGCATAGAGATTACTATTATTTTACTACTATGCTTAATATCCAATGCAAGTGCTTATAAGCAATGTGCAATTAATTTTATCTTCAAACCAGACAGTTTAGGAGCTTTGGCCAATAGCTGAATATTCACGATTTTGTAAATTCAGCTGAAAAACATTTCTTTAAGGTGAATACTTCCTTTCTTTTTGTGGGAAGCTGGCATTCTGTTATGAAGTACTCAGAAAAAGGAAATTGTCTTGAACTGAGCAGTTATAAGCAAGAAATTTGGCCTGGGGCTTTACATGAAATCACAGGGTCTTTGAGCTAGTGGGTGACCTTTAATTTGATTTTGTTTTTTTGAGACATGAGATTTATCAGCCTTAACACTCTCAAACAAAAAGTATTTTACGACCCAAATTTCCGACATGCCAGGTTTGTACTAAACTTCCAAATAAAGCTTATACAGAGAACACAAGGTTGTCTTTATAATAACAAAACATACTGAAGTTCAGCTGAGACACTGATAGTTACATTTTTCCAGAGTTGTCCCCATTTTCTGATTACCTGGGCAAAGCATGAATCTTTGCAATAAAGAAACAGCAAAGAACACTTAAGGGTTTTTAACAAGAGCCTTTCTTGCTTCTAGAAAAGGTATTTTTGGGCAAAGGCGGCCAACAGATGATCTTTCCTGAAAGTTCAGAAGCATTTTTATTTACATGTATGCCACTGTTAATGGTGTTAATATATTTTTTTATCACTTGGTGGTCCATCCTGATAAGAAGGTGGGGTTTTTTTCACCCCCCATTATTCAAATGTTTGTGGCTTTTTAGAGGGATCGTGTAGTACCGCAAATAGAAGGAAGCTTCTTCTTGAGTTTAAGCATCCCTTGAAATTGTAATATTGTAAAATGCCTCACGTTCTATTAATATGCTCAAAGTCTCCTTCAACCCTGTTGCAGTTTGGCAGGTCTATACTGCTATACGCTGTGAAGTCCAGGAGCAGAGACAGAGATCAGCATTTTGGAGATAGTTACATTTAGCAGGTAGAATGATTACAAACAAACAAAAAATTGTCTTCCAGGCAGGTAACTAACGAGCTTGGAAGACAAATTAGCAGCGTTACGACCATTAGAAAACATTCATTTATCTTAAAGAATTTGTGGAACTGTAATTAATAACCTACAATAGGGTTTAACTAGAAAGGGTGACATTTTCAGGTATCTTCAAGTGAACTATCAAGCACCTCTTTACGGTACCTGACACGGCTCTGAAAGCCTCAGGCGATGAAGTTACTTCAGGTTACTAATAATAGCAAAGATGATGAGCAGCTCATGAGCTGGAACAAATCGTAGACCCAGAGTTTTCCTCCAGCTCCAGGGCGTGCTTGTGGCAGAGCACCGGTATCAGAAAGGAGAGGTTCTGCTCCCAGGCAGGAGCCACCAGCAAGTCTGTCACAGATGAAAACTAATGAAAGAGATGTAGGCTCTGGCGCATTGAAAGCTTCAGCATTTCATTTCACTCTGGACCCAGATCTGTAGGTCTATGGGTATACAGAAAGCTGCTCCAGCCACACTGAGTTCAAGGCTCTGAGGTAGTCTACACTGAGCTCGGTCAACATCGTTATTACTGTTCCCTGAAACTTGCAGCTTTGGTTGTAAAATGTGTTTGAAATTCACTGACTTAGAGGCAGTTTGTGGAAAATGAGATTCCCTCCCTCAGAATTCATATAAAAAGATGTGAAAATAGTCTTTTTTTTTTTTTTTAAATGCACAGACTTTGAGACTCTTAAAATTCTTCATCTATCTCAGTGCATATAGCTGTACATATGCAGCTACTGTTCAATTTTGTGAGTTAATCTGAGCTCGCTCATAGGGAGAATCTGACCTGTAATGCATAGGATTCTTCCAAATTTTGAATTTTGGAATAAGTTATTTTACAGAAACTTCCACTAGCATTGTAGTTTAACTAATGAATATGTTTCTGTGACACATCTTGACAGCCCTTCTATATAATAATCACCCATATGTATTCCAGTGCTAAATAATTTGCATACACCCACATATTGCCCTAATCCATCAGATCACCTTGAATTTCTAGGTTCCTGTCAGCCACACGTACCTAATTTCTCTCTAAGCTTCAGGGCTCCCTCCTTCAGTCAGTGTCACATTGTTTCCATGTTCATCCCCCCCCTCCCCCACCTCCCCACCCCAGGTCCTCTAGTCATGCCTGTGTCTGAGATCAAGGAGGAAGTTTGTAATTTATCTTGTTCTGTAGCTCAAGCCTTGTCCCTGCGATTGCTCAGTTCAGATGTGCTCTCCAGAGGTGCCAGTGCAACAGCTAAGCTTGCAGCAACATTATAAAAATGCAGGGTGGATTTTGCAGAAGTTGTGCACTACTCATCTGTAAAGTAACGTGACTTTAAGAATTAAAAATAAAATAAAATAAGAAGAGGGAGGAGGTAGTCATGATGGACGCGATTGACCTTTGCTCTTTCCAGAAGCAGTGAATACAAATAATGGTATTATTGCAAGCAGCTGTGGAGTGCTTGGTGTATTTCCTTCCATTTACTGAAGCAGCGCGATAGCTGTCAGATGCTCCAAGCCTCAGATATGGTAAGGGCAGAAGACATGAGCCGTGAGCAAAACCAGCAGTTATTAGGTCAGAGCCATATGTAGCACAGTTAGTGCTGAGCTTGGGAAATCGGCATCCATAAGCTATTTTTGTATGTCTTGTAATAATATTTGTAGGAGCAACTCAGAGGGGTTCAGAGACAAACTCTGGACTTAGCTAAGAAAGGACCATCTACTCTCAAATGCATCCCCTACCTCCGAAATGACTTACCCAGGCTTCTCCTCTATAATAACACTGAACTCTCTCATGTCAATACCCCGAGATAAGAAACACAGGTGTTTGCATGAGATCAAACACCCAGATAAAGTGAGGCTTAGTGCTTAGGTCTGTCACATACTTTCAAGGCTTAGTGCATAAGAATTGTTTTTCTTCATCCCCTTCCATTTCATTCATTCAATTTGTGTTTTACTTACTGCCACTATGTGATAAAAGAGATAGTAGCGCTCCAGATGGGAATTCTTTACGGAACATCTGTAATGTATCTAGCTCAGCAAGATTCTGCTCCTTAAATAGTGCTCTTGCTAAATCTCTACATAGCGATCTAAAGCAGAATTAGTGTGAATTAATTCGCACGTTGATTAACATATTTAAACTGAATGCAACCATGGCAGAGAGACAAGTTGCTCAGGAATGTTAGCTTTAGACCGCTACTATATTCTTAGGAAAAAAATGCTAGTTTACTCACCTTCTGAACACTCTTTTGATACCTGAATTCACTAACATTCAAAATAATAATAGAAGCTTTTTTTAGACAAGCAAGTAAAAGACTTATTATTTGGATTTTCTAAAGAAAAAAATGTCTTTCAGATTCTGTTTGAGGGGGAAAAAAATCGTGATTCATCTTTTAATCACTGTAGGATTATGCCATTCGCATTTTTTGAAATTTTGTTTATTATATGAAAGTTATAACAGTAAAAGATGAAGATTTTTTTCTTACTGAAATGTTTTGCATAAGGTTTGTCTTCTCTTCACAAACTTGATGTTTTCATCAGTTTAGTGCAGCCTAAGATGGAGTCCTCTTTCAGATTCTTCTGTATCATTGGCCAGATTGAATTTCTGTCCTCTGCCTCACATTTAAGCAAACAAATATTTTAGATCAGTACACATGTAAATAAGTGGGCTGTAGCCTGGATGCCTAAGCTGTGGCATCCCAGCCATCTTTTGTGTTTCTAGAGATACTAAGAAAAAAGTCTGGCAGCTGTCCTAGCCACTAGGGAAACAGAAGTTCATCATCACTGCCTACCTGCAGATACTCAAACCTACTCCACAACCTTTCAGGGCAACCTCTTCCTGTGTTTGACTTACCCTCACAATGTATTTTTTTCTTATGCTAAGGTGGAATTTCATGTGTTTTAATTTGTGCCCTTTGCCTCTTGTCCTGTCAGTGACCACCATGGTAAAGAGTCTGACTCCCTTGCCTTCATTATTTCCTATTGAATATTTTTACACATTGATAAGATTCACCCCCAGGTTTCCCTTCTCCAGGCTGAACAGTCCCAGTTCAGCTTCTCTTTGTGCAAAAAATGTTTTAGGACCTCGATCATCTCTGTGACTCTTCACTGAAAGCAGTCCCTTCAGAGGGGTTGCAAAGATGGTACAGATGTTCTCTATTCTATTCTCTCAGAAAAGGAGGCAGCAGAGAGGTATGCAAACTGGTATATATTGCCTTTGCTAAAGGGTACCTTCTGCTGTCTGTAACAAGGAAGCAGAGGCAGGGTTTACTGAGGCATGGCTATAGTCTTAATCTCCATGTAGCTCGAAGGCACTACTGTGGGAATCTGGTTGACTTCCTATATAGTAAAATGCCATGTAACATGAGAGAGTCGCCAAACAATTTCAGACTGAAACAGCCTGAATGCCCTGAGAATCCCTAAAAGAACATACCAGCTTTGGAAAATATGAAGCAACTCTAACATACATTTTTCTTATCAAAGTACTGTATGTCACAATATGCTTCTCTTCTGCAGCATGAAGATGATCAAAGACTGTTCAGTGTGAATCAGCTGTTAGAAGACACCTGTGCCTGGAGACTAACGCGGTAAGATGGCTGCTATTTAACAGTACTGCTGTTTGTAATTGCTTGTATTTGTAGTGATCCTCCCCCCTGACCCCAAAGGACAATTCCAAGGCCTACTGGGGACAAGAACATGATACCAAAGAGAAAAAAACTTGGTTCAATGCTTTAGACTCTTATTGTTAGACTTTATTGATTGCCTAACAAAAATCAATAAACATTTATAGATCTGTGTCACTTTTCCCCATTGTCTCCCTTTCATGTCATTGAAGGTTTCATTATAGCTTTTTTGTTTCCCAAGGATTCTCAGGCTTGAAGAAGTCATAATTTTCATGTGTTGCATTGCTCTTAGAGAGTTTTTAAAGACTAAATACTGTAAAAATAATAGACTTGCTCTTCATTATATCTGTGTTTTCACAGTTGAGTGATGTTTTATTTTTTAGTGGAGGCTAGCTATGACAAGTTTTTAACTTGGCAGTCAAAGTGCCTCTGACTCTAAAGCTAACCCACCATGGACAAGCACTGGATGAGATAGATTCCTCATTCAGCTTTCATTATGTTTTGTTTCATGTACTTAGATAAAGAAGCTGTTAACACTTTTTGTAATGTTTTTCATCAATGTGTTATGAAGTACTTCTCCAAGAATGGTAAATGCCATACCTGTCATTTAGCAGATAGAGGAAAACAGAGAGGTAGTGACTTGTTCAAGGTGAATATCTGGTACTTACTGAGGACCCATCTGGTTTCCTAGAAGCAAGGCCCAAATTTCTGTTCTGCTGCTTATGATAAAGAGATCAAACTGATCATATAGTCTGTACATAAACTACTTACTGACTGTTGTCTTTAGAGTCGATGTGTGATAAAAGATGTTGAGCTGCAAATCAACTATGACCTGCAACACTTTTCTGATACTGTAGGTCAATGAATAACTAGTAGCATAGGCAGTAAATAGTTTCTTCAACCACAAGTTCAGTAAATATTGAAAAAGTAAAAACTTGAACTGTGTTTGATCACTATTTCCTGCCTTTCCCATGAATTGTAACGGGTAGGAGAAAATATTTTCCAGCAGTGATGACCCAGAAAGGTCTGTGGTCAGGCCCTGTGCTCTCAGTTGCATTTCTAACTTGTCTGAGGAAAAAAAAGGGGTGGTAGTGAAGTGAGGAAAGTCCATAATATGCACAAGAGCTGCCTGTGATGATTTGCAGAACGATTTACAGTGCTGAGTGGAGTGTGTGATAAAGTGGCAGATGAAATTTTGAGAAGATAAATGTAGATGGGAGGAAACATTTTAAATTCGCATATGAAATCGTAGGCTCTGAGTTGACTTTTACCGCCAGGGGTGAGTTCTTGGGATTATAATAAATAGTTCTGAATGTCAGCTTGGTGCACAGCAGCTTCAAAAAAAACCCCAAAAAACAAATGTTGGGAATTATTATGAAAGAAATGAAAAACAAACCAAAACGTATTATGCCACAGTATCGGTGTAGGGTGTTCATTTATCTTGAATACATCTGGCAGTTCTGCTTCTCCCATTTCACATATGATGTAATAGAACTTGAAAAAGGGAAGAGAAGGGCAGAAATGATGCTTGGAGGAATGAAATGCCTTCCACATGAGAGACAAGTAAGTAACAGTATTCTTCATCCTGATAAAGTGATAGTAGAAGATGGGTGTTTTATAGATGACAAGTCTATAAAGCTGAGGACCACAGAGAATGTCTGCAGAAAAAGATCATTTACTGTACCTTCCAATACAGGATAAAGGGAGCGTGAAGCAAAAGTAGCAGATTCAGACAAGAATAAGTATTTCTTTGTATAAGAATTTAGCAATGTCTGGACACAGACTGGCTTACCTGGACTGTGTCCAGATAATTTCTGAATATCTCCAAGGTGGGAGATCTACATCCTTTCTGGGCAACTTGTGCCAGTGCTCAAGTCACCCTGTGTACCCTCCTGTGTTTCAGTTTGTTTCCATTGTCTCTTATCTTGCCACCTGGCATCACTGAAGACAGCTGGGATCTGTCATCTTTGCACACTTCCTTCCGGTGTTTATATATATCAAGATGATGCCCTCTGAGCTTTCTGTTCACTAAGATAAACAGTTCCAGCTCTCAGTCTTGCCCTAAAGGACAGATGTTCCCATCCTTGCATCTTCTTAGTGACCCTTTGTCAGACACTCTGCAGGACTTCCATGTCCCTCTGGTACTGAGGAGCCTGGAACTGGACACTACTTCTGGTGTGGCCTTGCCAGTGCTGAGTAAAAGGTGAAGGATCACCTCCCTCAGCCTGCTGGTAATGCTTCTCCTAATAAAGCCCGGGATACCTTTAGCCACCCTTAGCCTTTTTTGCTGCCAGGGTGCACTGCTGGTTCATGTTCAGCTTCCTGTCCATGAGGACGGCCAGGTCCTTTTCTGCAAAGCTACTTTACAGACAGTCAGCCCCTAGCATGTCCTGGTGCAAGGAGTTAATCCTTCTCAGGTGCAGGACTTTGCATTTCCTTCTGCTGAGACCCATGAGGTTCCTGTTAGCCCATTTCTCTAGCCTGTCAAAGTCCCTCTGGATGGCAGTATGACCCTTTGGTGTAGCAGCCACTTTTCCCAGTTTTGTGTAATCAGCAAATTTGCAGAGGGTACACTCTTCCCAAGCATCCAGATTATTAAGGAAGATATTAGTGTAGTGGACTGAGGACTGACTGCTGAGATACACTGCGAGTTCCCAGCCTCCAACTAGACTTTGTGCCATCCAACACTACCTTCTGGGCCTTGCCATTCAGCCAGTTTTCAATCCATCTCACTGCTCATTCAGCCTGTAGTTTATGAGCTTCTCTATGAGGTTATTATGGGCGGCAACATCAGAAACCTAGGATTTCATTATGGAACTTATCAAGTTGGTCAAGCACAACTTTCCCTTGGTGAATTCATTCTGACTACCCTCTATCATCTTCTTATAGTTCATGTGCCTGGAAATGGTCCTCAAGATTGGTGCTTCGTCACCCTCCTAGGTTCAAGGTGAGGCTGATGAGCCTGTAGTTCTCTGGGTCTTCCTTCTTGCCCTTTTTGAAGATGGGAGTGACACTTGCTTTCCTCCAACCTTAAGGCACCTCTTCTAATTGTCATGTTTATTCAAAAACACCAAGAGTGGCCTCACAACAACATCAGCCAGCTCCCTCAGAATGCGTGTTGTATCCCTCTAGGGCCCATAGGTTTATATATGTTCAGTTTAAGTATTCTCTAACCTAATCCTTATCAACTTCCTCCTTCATTCCAGGGACAGCTCCCTGGAGGCCATGTCCATGAGACCACCTTAGACTGCTTGCACATATGCAGCTTTTCCATGTTGTGGGGAAGGTTTGCTTCATGATGTGTATTATATACATTTGTGTTATGGTGTGTAAATACTGCCATGGTGGACTACTGCATGTTATGTTAGGCTTTTTGAATGGAACTCTCCCCCCCTGCCCTTTTTAATTACTAAAGAACCTCTGTGTCTTAGTAGCATTGCAGACCCATAGGTGGACCTGGAGTAGTCTCCTGCTTTATGCTATGAAGGGTGCACAGCTAGTTCTATCTAACTGTGGCTGTTCCAGGTGTTGTGAACAGAAGCCTTCCTGCACCCCCTAATTTAGGGATCAAAAAATTACTCCCTGAAGCAAACTAATTAGCAGTGCTCACATATACTTCTTCCCCCAGTTAGAGGCAACTACTTTGAGCTGAAAGCACTGGCACAATTCTGTTGAGAAAGCACTCAGATTTGAAGCACCATCAAAATTATAAGGTGAGCCATACTGTGAAGAAAAGTCCTTATTCTTTTAAGCAGTGCCACTCTGGTGGTTTTTTTATTAGTAGGGCAGTCAGTAACATAACAGCTACTTCCACCATAACATGCAACATCTTTGTGCTTATTTTGCAAAGGAATGTATGTTTGCAACATGACATTCCTCAACTCTATATCTAGCTAGGGATGTAATTCAGATGGATGTAGTAGAATGGAAATGCAGTAGAATGGGCTCAACACAAGCTGTGCAAATCTGCCTGGCACCTAGGAAGGCCGGCAGATTACTTTCCCATGCTGCTGTGTCTTCACAGCTGTGAGTATTTAGATTAGCTAAACAAAATAATGCTCAGAGTTGTCTGCATGCACTCAAGCTAAATTTCTGATTGTAGCACGCAAACATTTGTGTTTTTAGAGAATGTATTGATTGAGATGCTCAGTCTGCTTAGATCCAGCAGAGAAGGAAAAAGAAGTGTTTGAACTAGCTTGAGATGAAGTACAAAAGAATGAACTGGAAGCTTACTTCTGTAGTAATCAGATTTCCTCTTGCAGGCAAATGTGAACAAATAAAGCCAGCAGCCCCTGCATAGCTTCACACACTGATTTTCATAGCTTGAAAACCAAGCACAATGTAAATCAATGAGTGCATCAGAAGAACTGCAATCCATTGGCCCATAATCTCTGACACTGAGGTGTCAGTAACTATAACATTCAGTTATCTGATCCATGGGACTAGGCACAGCTTAGTTAGCCAGCATGGTGATAAACAGCGTTGTAGGAAGGAAGCCTAGCATTGCTCTGCAGGAGGTGCTGCTGCCAGGAAAACAAAAAATGAATGCTATGAGTATATGTTATATGCTTGTTGTCTTCTATATAGACAGCTGGGATCTAAGACTGACTCTCTCAAGTTGTTTGTACCTTTCTTTTCAAAGATATTGTACCATATTGCCTTGCTAAAAGCTATAAAAACTTCCTCAGTCTCTAAGAAACATTGAATGTTCCTGGGTTGGTTAGCATTGCCAAACATATACAAACAGCTATCACAGCCCTAGGAGTATGAAGTATGTCTGTGTGGCAACATATGGGTATTATTAGTTACCTACCAGCCAAAGGTTCAGGATAGCGTTAATAGAGGTATTTTGATTATTGTTACAAATTGCTGGATTTGTTTCCTATTAATTATGTAAAATTATGGCTACTTTATATGGAAAAATTCTCTAGGGTAGAATAAACTGATGGAAAATATGCTAATTTTCCAAACTAGTATTATAACTTATGGAAGCATTCTGAAACCTGCACTTAGGCCAAGCATGTTAATAAACAGGCTTACCTATGTATATCAAGGCAACAAGGCCAGCTCACGTGTCCAGAACTGCTTTTGAGCTGGGTAATGCTATGAAAAAGATGTTATACCTGCAGATTTGGTCAAAGCAGAGCGACAACTTATATTAGCTATGATTTAACAGGATTACAGGAGGAATTGCCAGACAGCTACTCAACACATAAACTGCCTGGCGAGATAAGCCTAGTGCAGATTGGAAATAAAAAGCTGTAAAGGCAAAAATCATCTGAAGGAGGAGGAGGATAGTAGGCATCTATAGGGAAATGCACTCTGGTATTAGCACAGGGAAGGCCACAAAAGATTTATTTATTCTATATGATGATTTTGGTGCAATAACTCTCTTTCCTTCTATTGCCACACAATATATATAATGAAAGTATAACCATGTACCATGAAACCCATACTTTGCACCGTAGTTGCAATTCTTACTGCTTAGTTCACTTGACTAAGATGTGTGAGGACACACACAACTTCTCTGTAAACAATAGTCCATTTGCTCTGAAGAAATCAAAATACTTTTGTGACTTTCAGCTACCAGACTGCAGTAGGGGTGGGAGGGGAATTCTTTCTATGCCCTCTGAAGAGAGAGAACCCTAATACAAAGGGCCATTGGGAAATACAAGGTGGGGCAGGGGGGTGGAGGGAGAAGTCAAGGAGGAAGTGAAAAGTAAAAAAATCTGAAGAAAGAATATAAATATCTACTTTTTCATAAAAGCACATGCAAACCCTAACTACCAGTGAGGGCCATCAAGGCAATAATGTGCTCCTTTTACCAATCAGTAGGCTGGGCAGGGTGTGGAAGTGGGAATTAAAGTGTCCATACCCTCTCCTGATAATTTGATCCTACAGAGGAGGCTGTTGAAGGAAAATGAAGGTGTATTCCTCTGTGTAACCACCTTAGCTGTGGTCTCATAGGCAGCTTTTTTGTTTTGTTCCAGCTGACAAATAAATGACAGCTAGAATTTCACTGTGCTTGAAATGCAGAAAATTACATAAATGTTTCTCAATAGCAAAACTCTGATTCTGGCTGTCTGTTGGGGATAGCACTTGGAACCTGTGGTTCTAAAATGGTGAGATTTATAGCTGAAGCACCAGTCCTGGAGTTCAGTGAGAGAGGTATACACTTCTGTTCATAATCCTAATTAACTCATTGAAGCTTTGCTAAGGCACAGCAATCTGCCTATACAAACTTCATGGTATCTTCTGTAGCACAACAAAGGCGTGGGACAACAGCAATCTCACAGCTTGGGTAATACAATGGAATAGGTAGTTGCTGAAACAGTTTGAGAATGTAAATCTAAGAACTGTAAGCAAATAAAGGTTGATCAGTTATGTATCAGTTCTTGTCCCTTTTAATAATGTACAGCCTTATACTTGTTAGTATGGAATTTTGAACAGTACAGCTTTTCCAGTTCTTTTACTTGATTCTCTGCAGCTTTAGTCTGTGAAGTGATTCTGAAAGATGGCACTGTGTAGCATGTACTTAAGTCCATCCTTTGCTGAGGGCAATATTTAAGCACTTGCTAATCTTAAAATAAATGGGATTTAGAATTTAGTAGACACTAAAATAGTCTGGAGAGTTGGGCAGGAGTAATCTTGTGAAATTCAACAAGTGCAGGTAAAGGGTCCTGCAACTAGGGAGGAGTAACTCCATGCACCAGTACAGCGTAGGGGTTGTCTTGCTGGAAAACAGCTCTGTGGAAAAAGACCCGTGAGTCTTGGTCCACAACTGGTTAACCATGAGCCAACAATGTGCCCTCCTGGTCAAGAGAGCAAATGCCTTCAGTATCAAGAAAAATGTGGCTAGCAGATCGAGGGAGGTTCTCCTCCCCCTCTACCCTGCACTGTTGAGGCCTCATCTGGAATATTGTATACAGGTCTGGGCTCCTCAGCTCAAGAAGGACAGGGAATTACAGGGCAGGGTACAAAAGAGGGCTACGAAAATTATTAGGGGACTAGAATGTCTCACTCTGTTATGAAGAGAGGCTGAGGGACTTGGGACTTGTTAGCTTAGAGAAGACTGAGGTGGGAATCTTATAATTACTTAAAGGGTGTGGGTGTAAGGAGGATGGGGTCAGTCTTTTTTTTAGTGGTACCCGGTGACAGGACAGTCAATGGGCATAAACTTGAATGTAGGAAGCTCCACCTAAATATGAGGAGGAACTTCTTTACTCTGAGGAGGGTGGCAGATCATTGGAACAGGCTGCCCAGCAAGGTTGTGGACTCTCCATCTCTGGAGACATTCAAAGCCCACCTGAATGCTGTCCTGTGCAACCTGCTCTAGGTGATCCTGCTTTGGCAGGGTGGTTGGACTAGATGATCACCAGAGGTCCCTTCCAACCCCTATAATTCTGTGATTCTTTGACTTCCTTCGCTTGGGACATGTGTATCCTTCAGGTATAAGTAGAAGATTTTTGCATTTATGTTGTGGCAAATGACTACCAAAACAGTTACGGCAATCCAGACTCAATTACATGGCATCTATGTAAGGACTTGTGCTTATTTTATACCAACACAAAATCACTGTCAATTATCTATTCTTGGTTTATAGAATGTGAGGAAGGTGGAAAAAAGGCAGCATACCAATTCTCTTCATCCGATTGTTATTAACTTGATGTTGTTTTCTTTTTTATTTCCAGACAAAACCTTGTTTCAGTTACTATGAAATACAGAGGTCAAGTGGAATATCTATTGCAAAATGAGGTATTTGTTCTTAGTTTGTTATACCAGAAAAGCATTAACTTCTATGTGAAAGGTATCTAATTATTAATCTGTCTCAAAAGCAATTAAGGAAGACTTTTAATTAAGGCTGCTTAACCTGACTTTGAAAGGATATAAATTCTCTTAATAAAAATTGGTTTGTCATTACAAAGAAAGTGCTAGAAATTTAAAATATCAAAGGTGACTCTTTCTAAGTGTCAAGGAACCTGTAAATAAAAACAGGTTCATTTGGGTTGGCAGCTTAATATCTGAAATTTGTAGAGCTTTAATACACTATATATATATCTGCAAAATTTGTCCCTGATTTTGTAAACCCAACAGTCAGACGCTTACATATTTAGGATATATATTCAAGCATGCCATAGCTTGCAGGATCAGGTTAAGGCAGCAAAACTCACAAGAGCTTTATTTTAAAGTATTGTGGGCCGACAACTGAATGTTACATGCTTGAAAAAAAATCTCTTAGGAAATCTTCTTTGCTAACTCATGTTTTAAGGACAAATATATATTTGAGTGATAGCTTGGAAGAAACCAAACAGCTATTTGATCTGAATTTCAGGTGGTTGTGCAAACTGACTTTCTAGGGTATGGAACTGGAAGGAAAATAAAGTATGTCAGTAAAATAAAAAAAATTCTCATATAGTGTAGAGATATTCCAGTGTATTCCTGCCAGAGTTACAACTCATTGTGCTGAAGTACGGATTTCTTTAAGATACATGTTACAACATAAAATTCACATTTTGTTTGGGAAATCTGTCACCCATATTCAAGCCCAGATTTTAATCTTTCTGGATATTCTTGATCCAGGGGTATTTCTCTTTTGATTATTCAGAAAACATACACATACTTACAGGTGTGTATATAAATGCACATATACATAGAGGCATGTAGATGAATTAATAAATATTTATCGATATGTATGTAAATAAATATATGTAAACAAAAACATTCTCTATTTTTGTGTAAAGCTTTGATACTTAATGCATACAGATTTAAAAGCTGTTGAATTGTGCCTAGCTACAAAGTAAAGCTCTGGTTTTGATACTGTGTAGGTATTCACTGAACTTTCCTTTGTAAGCAACTTATCTAAGGGAGCTATTTAGTGTATAAAATGTGATGCAGTCATAACCATTTGGAAAATTGAGGTCCCCAAACCCAAATGGGCATATATATTTCTTTACTGAAGTAGACCCATCAGAGTAGTTACTCACATTCAGTTGAAATTTTAGGGCCTAAAGCATGGAGATTCTAAATTCAACGAGAGCTATAATCTCGAAATTAATGAGGCATTGCAATCCACCCTCTGCAACCGACACTGTGTAGATATTCCTCAGACCTATAATGAAGCACTCTTAAATTTGTTTTTGCTAAATATTTTTACCTTGAGTAAGCAATTACTTGAGATCATTAACTTTTTATAAAGGGAAGAGAGAACATTTTTCAAATATTCATGCTATGCAACAAATATGTATGTGTTACTCTAGAGCTAAAACACTCTGTAGTTTTGATTTTTTGGGGTTTTTTTTAATAAGGTCTTGTCTACACAGGGGCACTCAATAAAGTTCATATGAATTGCTTAAAAGAGAAGGATTGGAAGTTAATGACATAGGTCAGATCACCACGCAGATGTTTTCATTCAGTAGCATCAGAGTATATGGAGCTTTTCCCAAACTGTAATAATTAAAACTAGTGTGCCTGCTTTGCTTTAATAAGTGGCTTAAAAAATTAGGGAGCTATAATGTAATAAGGTATAGTCATAAACGTACAGTAAAGAAAGCAAAAATGAGAACACTTTGTTCATTCTTTAAGTAGCTTTAAAATTGGGATCTGTCTAACTGTCCTCTATCCCAACGTTTTCCGGGAATAATTATGTTGATTTTCAACACCACCACTTGCATCACTGGGAGGGATGTTTCCATTTTTCTGATTCACCACAATCTACCCTCAGCACATCTGGAACTTTAAGATACTAGAATTTGCTCTCATATACTAAATTAAGTGCATGCAAACCTGCTTAATTTCTGCTTTCAGCTGGGTCTTCCTTAGGCATTCAGTTTTGATCATACAGATCTTGAGATTCTCAGTTTTAAAGAAAAAAAATATCACTCTCCCCCCAAGTTTATCTGTCTACTTCCAAATGTACTTGTTCAAGGATGTTAAAAACCTTTGGAGGTAGCAATACTTCTGATTTATGTGAGAAGACCACTATCACTATTATTAGTAATGATCAAAAAATGGAAAATTAGTTTTATTATGCCTCCATAATATTAAAAAGAAAAAAAGTTTAGGCTATTTGGCACAAGGTGGGGTGGGATTAGTGCTGCGGGAGTTGAAATGTAAGGAGTGTTCCCAGAGACTGTGCACAGTCTGTCACCTAGCTATTTTGATTGCCCTGATAATCACTTGACATGCTCTTCATTTTAAAAGTTTTCAGAATGTACTATCAATATAGAGAGAAAACTGCAATTTTAAAATTCAGAACATGGACGTTCTAGAATGAAGTAGCATTTTTTTATCATATTGGTAATTTAAACACAAAAATACTCTTCAGAGGTTCTGCTGGTATATAAATATGTAGAAGGGGAGGAAAAAATCCGTACAAGATATTGGCCATAGGTTTTTTGACTTTCAGAAAATGTAAAACTTCTGTAAGAAATTAATTGCTGTCTTCCCTTCTTTGGGACAAAAATCAATGTCATATGTCTAGATACAGAAAAGGGAAAGTCGTTACATGGTAATATCCAAAACCAGAAAAAGTGTAAAAAAAAGTCATCATACATAGTATACAGTGTTACACAATTTTATTTTATTTTATTTTTACATGATTACTCTCCTTGATCTGCAATATGTTCCTTAGAAATAGCTACCATAGAAACAACATCTATGGTATAGTAGCTTCTACAGAATGTTAAGTACTTGGTTAATGTATCTCTAAACAGAACAGGGTATTATACAGAGATGGATGCATTCTTCAAGGTTCCCTACTTTCTTTGTTCAACAGCATATATATGTACATACAAAACCAGATAAACTGCTGTTTATCTATTGTTTTTTTGTTTTTGTTTTTTTGGGGGAGAAGGGGGCATTCTGCCCAGAAGTATAGCTGTTACTCTGTTCAAGGATTACTTTTGTGTAGATCATGTACTGCTCAGAATTCGCCCTGCACGAATGTGTCTTTATAGACATAAAATCCCTTGTTTTAGCAATCCACATCCACTTGTGAAAAAGAAAAATGCTAAATTAAAATGTATTTAAATTCAGTGCTAACTATAGTTGTAATTTATATTTAATGACAAAAGGTATATATTAAAAATATATACGAATATATGTGTATATAGGCACTTCTTCAACAACTGCACAGCAAACTGGCAGGTATAATGCTTTGGCTCTGCTAACATTATATGTGGTAACAAAGACATGCAATTTTTGTAGGTTTTTGCTTGTGCTGTCAATTGATGTGTGCATTGAGAGTAAATCCTGCAAGAGTTCAATTTAAAAATCTAAGTGATAGGAAAGAAATATGAAAGATGGGAAATGCCCTCCTTGTACATTGGCAGGGGGGTATAGTAACTTCAGACCAAAGGAAGGGCTAAAGATCTCAAGAGATCACAATCACCTATAGCTTCTTCCTCTCCAGAACCTCTAGTATGCAAAGGTGTTTCTATCTTTAATTACTAAGCAAGACCCAGCAATTTATATTTAAAAGAATTCTGACTACCAAATATTTGAGGATATTTTATGTAGTTCATTCTTGCTTTAGCTCTGCTCAAGGCAGATAATGTGGAATTAATAACCTCAAAATATTTGTATATTTATTTGTATTAATGACAAGTCTTACCCTCTCAGCAAAATCTGGTTATAGAGCTTAAGCTTAAAAATAGAAAGTTCATCTTGGTACAATTTTTCTTTTTCAGTCATGAAATGGGTGAGTTAGAGAAACAGGCATGTTTTAGTGCATTAAAAGGACCGTTATCAGTACAGAAACATGGAAAATATTTATAGGAGAGCTTTACTTGTTCAGAGAATGTGTTTTAAGGTTTAATGAAGTGATAGAACTATGCAGGAAACCCATGAATTATTTATTTATTTATTTTCCTGAACATGGAGTACTTGATATTTGAAGATTGCATTTTTACTTCTTTGAAATCCAGGGGTTTTTTTCTTGAATTGCACAGAGTATTTCTGAGGTTATTCATCTAGAAATTTATTTTACTATGGTAATATTTAAATATCTAATATATTATCAATAAAATGTAATAATTTGAACTGGATACATATATATTTGTATTTCAGAAAAGCTAGTTGCAGAAGTACTCAGTCCACAGGTGTCAGATTATGCAGCCTCCCACACAATCACTATTTTTAGGTGGAACATGGCTGTCTGCCAGCTCTCACAGAGATGGGTAGGAGACAATGGTGGGGATAAATTCACTGTGTCATAAAAAACTCAGTAAGTTTGCAAACCACTTGGGTTCAGACTTCTTCAGAAGTTTTCCTCACAGTGCTTCTATGCTCGTGAAGTTCAGACAAACCAATGTTTTCTCTCAAAATCAGTCTTAGATAGCAAATTTGTCACAGGTTTCAACATAGCACAATTTGACTTTAACAAAAATTATGCTGTCCTTAGGAAACTGTTTCAGTAGCGATTTCAGCATAGCCAGACTAATACCTGGTATGCCTGAATTCTCCATGAGCAGATAGGACTTTCTACATCCTCACTGGCATGAAGTTTATGGTAAGGCATTTATGATAAATTGTTATGTGTCTACTGCTTGCTTTTTTTATTTTCTTTCTTTGCTATCAACAGCATACAGTGGATAATGTGATTGAAGCTGCTAAAGCAATCTGCAGTGTGCTTGGTTTTGTGGAAACCAGAGACATCACTGATGCAGTCAAGAGACTCCGTGCAGTGCCACTGGTTAAAGCGCAGGTAAAAGATTCAAGTTTATGTCTCATTTTTCTCTTAAAAAACGGAGCTTGAATTGGTATTACTAATTTTCTGATTGATGAAGGCTATTCTACTGTCTCACTGCATATTTCCCCTCTGCTAAGCATGACACAGAGGCACTATAATAACCCCCGATAGTTGACAGTGTGTGGCAGAAGAACAGAAAACTTGTCCTGTGTTTAACTGTAACTGATACGCTCCTCTGCTTGTTCTTTTTTATCCCACCAAACATACAGATATCTTCTCGAATGATGAGCTTTTCAGATAGAAATGTCTCTGCTATATACACAGAGAAGTACAAGCATCCTGATTTTAGCTGGAATACTCACTCTTAAAACACTCCAGTGGTTTTTCCAAGGGTTACTGTAGATTGTGAGCTGGGACTTTGGAGGGAAGTATCTCTTCTCAGTTTTGTCATCAACTGCTTCGGTATGACCTTGCATATGTCACTGTGACCTGATTTAGAGGAGTTCTGAGCACCCAAAAATTCTTTTGAAGTCAGCATCTTGGAAATAGAGGTGCTCAGCAAATTTGAAAATCAAGCCATTAATCACTTGGATTTAGCTTGGTGTAACCTTAAGTCACGCTAATTCTTTCCCATCCTAATGAAATTCCCTCTTCATACTTTTTTGAAAAGTTTAACAAGTTACTGAGGAATATTTTCTTTTCTTGTATGGTGTCTGTCTTGTCATTCTTTCTCAAAGCAAAAAATGTTTATAAAAACATACCAAAATGGGAAAGATACTTGTGTTCTCAGACCCTTACCTGCTTACAAAACTTTTATTCTTTCTCTTTATTGTCTCTTTGTTTCAGGCCATGGCTTGTGATATGTGTAAGAACACCTAGGATGGGAAAGTAAATGATAGGATAATTCCTGTTAACTAAGTTAAGTAGAGAGTATTAATTAGAAACATGCGTAGCTCCAGAAGTGGAGTTCATTTAATTATGCCCGATACATAGTTTGAGGTCCCAAATGTAAGATTGGGGAAAGCTAGAGTAATTCTTTCTAAAACATTTTGTGTGTCACAGGAGTAATACATAGCAAATTCTTCCTGAGAGGTGAAAAGATTCACCAAAGAGCAGCAGCTACGTTAGCTGAAGAGGCTCCAGAGATTCTTAGAAAACTTATTTTCTTAAATCTCAACGTTCTTAACCTCTGTTTATTCCCCTTAGATGGGCAGGGAGTGGGTCGGGAATAGCTTTCAACTTAAGTAAAATACAATACCTAAAGCAAATAAACTCCAGAACATCTGCGTAGCTCTCTGTGGGTCTGGGTTGTAAGCAGATCTCTGTACCATGTTTCTGGAAGAGATGACACTAGAGATCACAGAGCAGACATTGCTGCATGGCCCTAGGCAGAACCAGCTGTGCCCTTCTGGAACTAGCTGTACCAGCCCTGTCTCCCTGAAGGTTGGAAAGTATTGTTAAGGACCAAGCTGCAAGAAATAATGTAGCTATAGGTTGTTTTGTTGTTGCTCTTAGCTGAACATCTTGTTTCTATAGCATCCTAAATCTTTTCACGTCCACTTCAGCATCAATTATTAGAAGCCACTACTCTGGATAAATTCCAGCATAAATGGGTCTGTGACAGCACACATTTTATCTGGCATGTTGTTGATTTAAATGGAAATAAGAGTATCTCTATTTAAGAAAAGTTCTTGAGGGCAAATATGGTAGGGGAAGAGATAAAAGAAGTAAAAAAGGATTTCCTTGATCTGCTTTTCAGTTAAACCCCAGGCTGTCCTGAGAGGCATCAGACAGGTCAGCATCTTCCCCTAGAGAAAAGTATTGTTGTCAACCCAGAATCTTTCTTAAGAGATAGATAAAGAGCTTGGTCCAGTAAAAAAGTTAGGGTGTACTCTAACAGAACATGTTGTCCTTTAGGAAAGAATTAGAGCAGAGAAAATGTGTTTGGGCTAATTTGTTAAAAGATTTCTTTCAGAGTTAAGAGAAATTTAGTGTGTTTTCTCTTTGAGTGTTCAAGTCAGTTCTCGGAACCCAATGTGTAAACTGCTTCCAATGACTGAGTATCCTGGAGTCCATTTTCAGCCCCATCCTCTCTGAACTCCAGCAGAGAGATGGATATAGTGGTCAAAGAGCCAAATTGGTTGCTGTTAGGGTAGTCAGTCCTGAGTAATCAGAAAACCCCACATATCATGCCACGAAGAATAAGATAGTGGGATAAAAACCAAAGAGAACAGGTCATCTTATTCAAGTCTAAGGTTTCTGTTGGTTGATGTTCACGTTTGCTTCTGCTTCTTTTCAGAGTCACTGTCATGCAAATATATTTTTATTTTAGAGATGAAGCGATTGTTACTTGGAAAATAATTTAATTTGGAGCTATCTATCCATTGCAAAACCAAAAACAAGTCCCAAAAGAACCAAAGAAAAAGCCCTACTTAAAGTGCTTGCCATGACTCACTCCCCAGCACGTGTCCGATTTCCAGCTGCACTGTATAGACAGTGTCTAGTGTATTCGGGTTCTGTGGAAACAGATTCCATGTACTTCCTCGAACAAAGGGAGCAATGCACCTTCTTTTTTACTGTTTTACCTGTTTAAATTACAAGCTCTTCAGAGCAAGGAATCACAGAATCATAGGGGTTGGAAGGGACCTCGAGAGATCATCAGGTCCAACCCCCCTACCAAAGGAGGTTCCCTAGCTCATATTACACAGATAGGCGTCCAGGTGGGTCTTGAATATCTCCAGAGATGGAGACTCCACAACCCCCCTGGGCAGCCTGTCCCAGGGCTCTGTCACCCTCACTGTGTAAAAGTTCTTCCACATATTGGTGTGGAACTTCCTATACTCTAACTTGCAGCTATTGCCCCTTGTCCTGTCTCCGCAGACCACTGAAAAGGGGCTGGCCATTTCCCCCTGCATCCCATACTTAAGATATTTATAAACATTAATAAGGTCCCCCCTTAGTCTTCTTTTCTCTAGGCTGAACAGTCCCAGCTCACTCTGCCTTTCCTCATAGGGGAGATGCTCCAGGCCCTTAATCATCTTTGTAGACCTCCTCTGGACTTTCTTCAGGACATCCCTGTCTTTTTTATACCAGGGATACCAGAACTGGACACAATACTCCAGGTGGGGCCTGACCAGGGCTGAGTAGAGGCATAGGAATGCCCCTCTATATGTGCAGTTACCAGCACAGAGTGTTGGCCCTGGATGTAATCTCCAGAGGCTAAAACTGGTAAGTGGTGGTGGTGATGATAATGATAGTGTTTGCTCATCTGTAATGACTGAAATGACACTGTTCCTGAATACCCTCTTCCAAATGTCTGAAAGATTTTGTCTTCATTGAACATTTTTTTGCTATTTTCAAATATTTTTCTGTCCTAATAGTCACATGGGGAGCTGCTTGTTTCCACATTTCTCTTGGAGAATACTGACTAGATTGCTACTCATTTCTTAAAGTTTTTAAGTTATTGAAGTTTTGTTCTCTTAGTATTTCCTTTCAGGCTTGGTTAACTGAACTAGTAGTCTGTCCCTTGAAGCCTTCCTGTAAATGCTGTCTGTGACCTTGCCTGACACCCCTTTCCCCTTTACTCCCTCCTGGTGAAACAGACCTGACTAACAATGAACTTCAAACAAACGTGTGTGTGTGGAGTCAAATGCCATTGCTGCTGCTTGCTTTATAGTCCTTTCAGAAGTAAGTGCTAGGACAGTCGATTAGACTTCAGCAATCAAGGAAAAGTTCAGTTTTGATTTTGTTTTTCATCTTTCTCAGCAGCAATTGAAATATAAATGTCATAAAAGCAGTAGAATATATTTCTGCAGGTTCTGTACCTTGAACACTGTTCCATTTTATGAAAATAGGTTACTTATGTAACTAGGTAATGTACAGAATGGTATACAAAATGTTTTTAAAAAATCGTATTTTTTCCCCTTGTGTTTATCAATATTTATACAAAGACAGTAGATCATTTTCAAAGACTGTATCAACATAGGTAGCCAAAATTGGTACTCAGTGGTTGGACATTTGATGGTCTACCAACTCCTCCAGAAGCTTTTTGAGTTAAACTCATACAGAAGTGTATGTATCTTATGTGAATTCTGGGTTCTGACAAAATTATTCAGTACTGATGTATTAGCATATCTCATCAGTCTGCTTGAATTGTTTCTGTTATGTTCATCAGCATAATATCTCCACAACTTTGTTAAGCAGAAGAGAGGGTTTTTTTCAGACAAACTTGTAACTTGCAGCACAAGTAAATTGAAATTTTTCATGCTACCCTTTACATTTCAAGTGCTGCAGACTTGCACATCGGGTAAGACTTTCTTGCTGCTTTTTCACCATGGTTTCCTGGTTTATTGTGATGTATTATGTGGTTTTGCATGGAATACCTTTTAATGCATCCATTTGGCAAGCTCCATGTGTACATAATGCCTCAGGGAAACTACTGCTTACTCCTTTCAATGTAAATTTCATAGGGTGCCAGTATATGTTTGTGTATACATATCTGTACATGTGTGCATGCATACTTTAAAAAAAAAAAGCAAAGCAGACCTCAATGTGGTTCTATTT
>VZTU01023000.1:22972-37378 GCA_013400835.1 Zapornia atra
GGAAACCAACAAAGAAACTTCCAATCTTGTTTTTAATTAAATTGTACTTATTACATGCTGACTGCCTCCTCCCTGCCAGTACTGTGCACTCCTGTACCGTGGCTAAGAGATTATAAAAGCAACTGGCACCACTGATGGTTTCTTCCTAACCTATTGCGTCTCTTTATAAATGTGATTCATTCAGTCTCTAACCAACCTAACCCTGGGATTTTAAATCCGTTCAGGGGAAACTCTAGGCCTGCTGCACAATTAATATTTTTCATCTCGCTTTTTTTGGGGTTTTATTTTTTTTTCTTTCCTTTCTTGCAGCAGCTCAGAAAAAGTCCTAGGAGATCAAATCCTGCCAGAACAGGCACTAATCCACTATATATTAAATAGACTAGACTATGTTGAAATTACAAATGCTGTTCCAAAAGGTTGTTTACTTTCCAAAATTTGAGAGAATTGAACAAAGGTCCCAGTTCCCATTTGTCTCACTGCATTATAAAGATTGTGAAAACGTATTTCTCAGGCTGGAGGTTGCTTTTCTCCCCTCAAGTAAGCTTTTGACTTCTCTTTGTATTTGCCAGACAAATGCTGGCAGCTCCAAGCTGGGCACTGGAAGGAGAATCTACATCCAGCCTAGTACTTCTTATGTCACCTCTGCATGTGTTGTAGTTTTTAAGAACCATCTTGCTAAATGCATACATACCTATGCGAAGCATCTTCAGCCTGCTGTAAAGGACAGTAAACCTTTCAGGGACGTGGGTTCAAACAGTGCAAGGCCATGGTCAATACTGAAACATGGAATTTACTTGTTACGCTCTCCGGTCAAGATTTACAGCTCAGTAACTTATTTCTGTGTCACCTTGGTACATGTAAGTGTGGTGTCAGAGCCAGGAGAAGACAGCTGGCAGAGGAAGCAAGCTGCCTGTCCTTGCCTTTGAGATGAGGCGGGGTGTGGCCTGCAGCCCCGGGGCTGCCCGTCCTGTCCGGAGATGTGTCGAGCTCCCTGCCATGATCACGGTGTATTCTCCCGTGTGGATGGGGAGGAACAGGTTGTGTAGCAATATTTAATTTTTCCCAGTGTCTGAGAAGGCTGGTGCAAGGTCTGATTTAGGGCAGTTATTGTACTTTGAGATTTAACAGAGAAGCTTTTTTTTTTTTTTTAAAGAGTAATCAGGTCGGTCAGTTTAGTCTGAATAACTGGTCTGATCTTTTGATGGTCATAAGCACCCTCCTGCTGACAACACCGGGGTGTGAGAGGTGGGAATCTAGATAATGAATTAATATAAGCTATCAAGAGCTGTGTTTAGGCAGCAAAGGCATGAAAAACCCCTAAATCCCTGCACCAGTATTTCCTGTTGACCATCTCTGGTTAGCTGCCTGCACAAAGGCCTTTGATAGTGCACAGATATTTTTGCTGTTTTGGTACAGGAACACAGGTGAAATGTAGGCCATTCGAGTGGAGACTTCTGCTCTACAGCTTCCAAAGGATGCTGGGCTCTGCCTGCTCAGAGTGGTTGTGGGATTCATGTAGGAATATATAAGACATGCAAAGGGATGGAGAGGGTATTCTTATCTCTGTTATACCAACACAGACACCAAAAACGTATATGCACCTCAAGTGTAGGTAAGTGCTTCTTTGTGTCTTGATGTGCCTAAATACTATCAGAAATCAGGTTCTGAGTGACTTGTCTGAAATAATAGAGGAAGAAGGTGGAAGGGCTGGAGAGCAGGTCCTAGTGCTGTCAATCCCAGCCATGTTCTCTGTCATCATAACATTAGGATACATCCTCTCCCTTTCTTGCCTTATTTTCCAAGGGTACTGCTCCTAAAACCACTGTAACTTCTATCTGGCCTTTCTGAAGTAACTGATTACTTTTTGCCTTTTTTTTTTCCCTATAGAATTCATTTCAAAGTGTGGAAGCATCAGACAAAGGTAAAGCATTATTTTAAAAACATGTTTATTCAAGACATATCATCAGACTACATGTATTTTTCTATTTGTTTGTATTAGTGAACTGATATAGCTGGCATATTTGTAGATGTTTACATGTTTAGCTGTATTATAAGTTAATTATGAGAAGCTAAAACTTAAATGATGTAAAAATGTAAATAAAACATAGCATTTCTCAAAACTAATCTGGTGATTCAAATGTGGAGAAGGAATTGTAGAGTGAAATAATTTGTTGCAGTTAGAGTTGGTCACAGCAGTTGTCCTTAATGGCAACTTTTTCTGTGGAGAAAAGGGAAAATAAGGAACTCCATGAAAGCCTAAAAAATGGTTTATGGTTTTTCTGTTTGGCTCCAATAACTTTAATTCCTCCTGCCTTAGGCTTTCTTTTCTGTCTTTTTGTGTGTTGTCTAAAATGTTATCCTGTCATCAGAAGAGTAGGTTAATTAATGGTAGCAGACAAAATTGTATACCTTGCCTTATTTAATTTCCCCATTAAAATCAGCTTGGACTCATTTTCTACTGCCCATTACTATCGGCATTACTGCATAGCGCCTCACAGACAGACCGATGTTCAGGTGTCTGTCAGGTCATGGGTGCTTGCATCAAGCTTCCAGAGGGGACAGCCATGTTGGGGTGTAGGTCCTGCATCTGCATTTCTGTGGCTGGCCTGACACATGCAGCCACGGGAGCTACGTGCATGCTTTCAAAGGCCCCTCTGTGGGAATGTTGGGGTGGACTAGGGCGTGTGCAGCACTGTGGTATCTCTTCCTGTAGTCTGAGGGGAAAAACTGACCACTGAGATGTTTATTATTTAGCGGTTTTTTCCCCATTTTTTACCTCTGTCTGCTTGTCTCAATTGCAGTGTGCTCAGAGAGGCACAAAAGGGAACCCACTACAGAGACTGCAGCAGCCTTTCATACACAGAGGTGGTTCAAGTGCAGGAATCTAAATGCCAGTCTTGTTGTTTCACCATTATTCAACTTCATGAACAGCAAACAAAGAAACAGCAATTATGTTTGTAAGCTGCCAGGAAAGGCTAAGCAGCTGGTGGGCCAGGGGAGTGGGGGGGAGAACACGCAGGTGCAGAAGTGAGAAGAAGGTAAATACAATTTGTAGGGTTCTTCTCCCTTGGATAAAGTCATTTATCCCATGAATTATTTTTTAACACTCTTAATAGCAACTAATTGTTGACGATGAAAAGAATTACCAGTTACTAATCCACATCTGCCTTAGAAACATCTTCCTCATCATAGTGATCAGAAAACCTGTCTGGAAAGGATTTAAAATATTCCTATACTTAGAGGTATTTCCAAATTTGGACTTCATCGAATTGGCACCTTCCACAAGGAAAATATGATTTATTGAATAACAGTAAAGGAATCAGACTTTTTTACTCTCTACTTTTTTGTACCTATTATTTATGCCAGGAAACCTTCAGTTGTGAAGAGTGATGCTTCTCTGTTTGTTCTTGGCACACCCTAATTTCATAACAATTGCAGAATCCCTTTGGTAGTGTAATATTAGAAACTGCAGCTTACCAATTGCAAGTCAGAACTTGCCAGGCCATGAGTCATTCTGTAGAGAAATTCTACATTAAAAGTTGTCCAAGGTAATCAAAATTCAAATCGACCTTGTACATGCAGTGATACACATTATTTGTGTGTTTAAACTTACTACATGCCTTACATTGCACCTCTTGAATGAACTTCATAAGGCCAGCAACGTATTTAAAGTTAGGCTAGTGAGTGTTAACAGAGAAGTCTAGCTATCATCAAAGCTGGTGTTAAGGGCATGTCTGATCGAAACAAAGTGTAGCGTGACAGCAATGACCAAAACTGACCTGCTGGAAACTAGGCCGGTTCCCCAAGAACCAGACAAAGCCCTTCTAAACATCTTGTCTTTCAGGGATCACAAGCTTTCCTTAGTTGCTGGCTTCTCAGTGCTCACCTTTGTGATAATGCCATGGGTCTCCCTTCTATCAACCTAGGGACACTGAGCCTGAGAGGAATCCATATGATGTTTTCACCTGCTGAACCCAGAAGTGAAAACCAGCTAGGCGGCGAGTTGTGCATTCCTGCTGAAATCACCTTTGTTTCCTTTTCCACCTCATTTGTTTCCCACCCTCTGTTTACTTCTTTATGCTTAGCTGGCTAGAATTGCAGGCATGCAAAAATCTGCAAGCCTGTGACACAAAAGTAAAGTAAAATCACAGCCTTAGCTCGGTGCTGGTAATTTTTTCCAGATCTCTGGGAAGCTAAAAACCATGTGCTTTGCTTTCTGTAGCAGCACAATTGCAGATGAAGTCAGCACTGACAGACGAAAAGACAGACTGCGTTTCCCATTTATATTCTTTTTTTTTCCATCTCTTCTATGTATTCGTGCTTATCTTGAATAAAGCAGCATGAAATTTGAACAGCAAGAGCAGCAATCAAGTTACTCCAGCTAATAATTTCTTTTTCCTCTTCTTCCCCTGAGTGATAGTTATTACAATGAGTATCTTAAGAGTTTTGGTTTTCTTCATTATAGCATCTCTTGACCACAAAAGAGAAAAGATAAAAGATATTATTAAAATTAAAGCCTTACTAAATAATTTGTTTAGAAGCTGCTTTAATCTTTCTTTTTAATAAAAGATTATCAGAGGTTTGATGTAAGTCATTCACCATGGACTAAGCAAGTCAAAGGCTATATTCAAAATATCTAGCCTGGATTTAGTGTTGCAATAACTGGCTCTTTTAACAGTATTATCTCTGTAGACCAAATTTATTCCATTGCTGTGAATAGAGCAGCACTTATCCATGTTATACTTAAATGAACATCATGTTCTTTTTCCTCTGTAGGAAGTCCTTAGATTACATGAATGTTTCGGCACTCAATCTATGATTTTATTTCTTCTTGAATTTGAGGAATGATAGGTATTTCGAGATGTTAGCACCTTTCTACAGCATGAAGTGTTCCCAGAAACCAAAGACTAAGATTATTCACCTTAATAGAGATTTAGTATTGGAGTTTGCTGTAGTCGGGAGTATGAAGAGATGGGCTGCAAGCTGGTACAAAACTGAGTCCGTGTCTATATCTCAAAAGCTGATGAATGAATGTTTATACATTGTCTACAGCCTTGCTACTTCAGGCAGGGATTTCATCGGATCAGACATAATAAGCAGCTTTTGGAATTTGATCAGTAGTTCTCTGGGAGCCATCTCAGAAAGTCGAGTATGCACCATACACCAATGATATTGAATCAACAGCATTTTCCAACTGAATTGCTGGAATTGCTGCCTTTTTGTGTAAATGCATACCTTGATTATGATAAATTTAATGAAGTCATCGTAACATTTAAGGGTGTAAAGCTTCTCTAATTGTTTATAGACCTTGCTTCTAGGCCTGATCATAAAAATATTCACCACAGAAAGTTTTTTAAAGAAAAATATAAAATAGGGGAGAAATTGAAAGGTTGGTTGTTAGGGGTTTTTTGTTTGTTTTTTAAGATTTTCCTCTATTAAAGTGAAAACTCCACTCCCTTCTTTTCTAGTGCAAAGCAATTACAGTTTTGTTTTGGAAAAATCACTCTTTGTTTTGGAATATGGAAAAATGTCAAGAGCTTTTTACTGATTGTATTTCATCTGGGTGCCTCCTGCATTGTTGTGAAATCTGAGAATTGTTCTTTACCTCTAAGTTGTTGCTATGGTGCATTTTGCTATGTTCTGAAAGCTTGGGGGAGGGGAGAAAGGTGTTCATTAAGACCATACCATAAATAAGTACAACTGTCTAGTTCGGGGTGGGGGAGGGGGAGAATAAAAATTAGAAGTTACCAAGGCCTTATAAATCATATAATAGAGATGGTTTTGGTACCAGGACAGCTTTTAAGTTTCTTTCAAGGGATAATTCATAGGATTCTTCAGCTAGTAGAAAGAAACTAGAAGGTAAATATAGGTGCCCGGAAACTCCATCTCATTATTTACATTACAGCCTTTTAATGTTTTGCCTTTTTCTTATTATAATAATGGTCTAATGAATGCTGATTAGTACTTTAGCTAAATCTTAAGGGTTTTTTTCCTGGGTTTTTTTTTGTGTGTGATCTAAGTCTTGCTTTTTTCTTATCTCTGGAAATAAGTGTGAAAGAACAATGTCAAAGCTCCTGCTCTTCAAAATATCTTTAAGATGTGAAAAGGGTTTTAAGTGTTCCCTCCAAATTCTGTTCACCCAGAACTAGTCATGTTTTACCCAGAGAAAATGTGCATACAGAGTCAGAGAGTGTGTGTTTACACACACTCTGTTGGAAGGCCTTGCACCAAAATACTATGTGGATTGCAATACTGGATTGAAAAGAAGTAAGTGGTTTTCTGTAAGGAATAAGCTGGGACATTCCTTGCTAAATCTTGAAGGCATCTGCAGGCATATTCATTAACACTTTCAGGGATGGTGTGGATTGTTCTGTTTCTCACCAAGGGTGAAATTTATTCCTTAAAACGTCCTGTACGAGGAACGTATGTCAGAAATAAGCATATCTGGCAGCTCTGGTTAAAGTTCACTTCCCTTGGGCTCATTTCTTCTCACCCTCAGTGAGGAGGTAATAACAAATTATTTCAAACCAGGAGACAATTATGAGTTTCAGTTGTGAGATTATTAATCTTGGTCACAATTCACTTTGTGATGTGGTGTGTTCATCATCTCTTGGATACTGGATATGCCTGGGCCACCTTTCTAGAAAATAAACCCTGGCATAGCTGAAGCTGTGAATCTGCTGCAGGAAGCCCATAGCCTGTGCTATGTAATTCAGTGAAACACCATAGTGCTTTTCTCATCTGAGATTTATTAATCATAAAAGTAATAAAAAGCAGTGAAGTTCTCTGGCTTCATGAATGGGTGATATAATTTCAGTTTACCAAATCCTATTCAGCAGCTCATAAAAATACAGTGAAAAGATGCTGACCAACTCTTGTGAGTAATGGACATTTACAGATTAGCCAAGATGTTTGTCTCTAATTTAGTTAATTGCTACCGGGCTTAATGAGTAAAGCCTGGGGGGGAAAAAAGGGCTGACGGGCACAGAAAACACAGAGTGTTTTTAAACTGAGAGCTGACAAGAGTAAGAATATGAATATAGGAAAATCCTGCAGCTGCAAACCAGTTCATACTTGGACGTTTACACCTGAGGAACTCCAAACTGGTTCCATTTCTGCAATCAGGCACAGACTCTGCAAGCCCACAGGTGAAAGGTGAAAATTTGAGAGAGGAAGAAGGATATTTCACCAGATGCCCCAGCAGGGACTAACGGACATTGCCAGCAACTGAGTGAAGACTTTTGACCTTGCCACATCTAGCTATGTAGATCTTGGAGGGTGGGAAGGTCCCTGACACCCAGGAAGCTTTTTTCACCTCACCACTGACAGAATGAATCATGTTAAAAATAACTGACTGATAGCTTCTGGGTTTTTTTTATTCCTCCCCCTCAGCTTGGTGGAATTTTTTTTTCTTTTTTTTTTTTTGGCTTGTCTGGTTTTTACATATCTGGCATTCAGTTTTGTGAGTTGGGTAAATCATAAGAATCATTCTTTTGCAGACATGGCCAGTGGACAAGAAAATCTAGATATAGTAATAAGTCTCTTTCTTATTCCTCCTTGCCTAGCATGTGTAAATTTTCTATTATGGAAAATATTTACCATATCAAGTATAGTTTTGTTGACTTTTTTTTAATCTAGGGATTGTTCCTTCCTTTCTGTGGCTTATCTGAAATAAAATACATTTCCTCTTGTTCTGGAAGCAAAAGTTGAAACCTTGCCTTAAAAGCTAGTATATGGATTGTCTAAAAACAGCTGGTGGCCAGAGGGTACTTTTCACTGCCCAGCAGGGAGTTTAGAGATTCTGAACCACATTTCACCTCCTTTTGGAGAAAATACAGAGAGGGTTCTGCTCAGTAATCATTGACTTCAATAAGCCATTTTACATAGATAAGAGCTTTGCTATTACACTATTAACTGTGTCCAGTTCTGGAGTTCCCAACAAAAGAAGGAACTGTTGGAACAGGTCCAGAGGAGGGCCACAAAGATGCTTAGAGGGCTGGAGCACCTCTCCTATGAAGACAGGCTGAGAGAGTTGGGCTTGTTTAGCTTGGAGAAGAGAAAGCCCCCAGGAGATCTTATAGCAGCCTTCCAGTACTTAAAAGGGGCCTACAAGAAAGCCAAGGAGGGACTGTTTAGGAGGGCATGTAGTGATAGGCTGAGGTGGAATGGTTTAAATTGGAAGGGGGGAAGATTTAGATTGGATTTAGGAAGAAATTCTTCACTATGAGGGTGGTAAGGCACTGAAACAGGTTGCCCAGGGTAGTGGTGTATGCTTCCTCCCTGGAGGTGTTCAAGGACAGGTTGGATGGGACCTTGAGCAGCCTGGTCTAGTGAGAGGTGTCCCTGCCCATGGCAGAGGGGTTGGAACTTGATGATCTTTGAGAGCCCTAACTATTCTAGGATACATCTACCTGTCTGCTACTTTGAACAGATTGGAACCAGGGAGTCTCCGAAGTAGTTTTTCCTTTGTGTAAATAGTGTGGTACTTTTCAGTTTAAGTAGAAAAAATTGTTTGAATAATAGTCCACTGGTGTCCTCTTCTGTAGTTATTAAGAAGGCTTTATGTATATGACCACAGGCAGTTCCTTAGAATGTAAAAGAATTCAGGGCAAATTAAACATTTAGTCTAGAAGGTACCAAGTTATTACCACTCCAAGAGAACTGAGTATGAGAATAAAATGGTATTATAGGGGAAAAAAAATCATTAGAGCAAGAGATATATTCAGAAAAATTACAGTGGAGGTTTATAAATGGAGAAAATAATAAAGAGAATAAATCAAAAAATAATTAAAACCAAGTGCTCTACAGAGAAGTACACATGTACAGGGAGTAAAAGGGCTGAGTGTTCTTAACCTACCAGTGTCTCAGATGATTCAGTTTCCATATGTGGAAGATGATTACAACATGACAAGGTGCAGTGTTCTAGGCGGTCCTTCATGAGTGTAATAATTTGCTGTTAGTGTTTCCAGTAGCAAACCCCACTATATGCCAAACTATTTGAATTTTATATTTATCTCTATTGCTATATGGATGAAATTTGTCTGTTACAAATGAAGACTGAAATAACTCCTTTGCACTATTTGCAGTGCATTTTGTGACTCAAGAATTGTGAGTATTTGCTAGTTTACAGGCAAAAATGTTTTAAAGAAGTGGGATAAAATTTCAGACCCAGGCATATGGATTTTGAAGACATTTCTGTCAGGAAAATGAGATAGCTGAATCAAGTAAATTGTGCTATCTGTATCTAAAGTTGGGCAAGATTCCAGCACCTATCCTCAAGTATAAGAATCTGATATAACCTAGCTTTATGCTTTCTGTTCCTGGGAATTATTTTCTTTTCTGTAGACATGAGAAGACATCTAATAGAAGGCTGCTGAATACAGTGGCCATGCAAGTTTAGGAAGTATCTCAGGAACGGTAGCAGTTGCTGAGAGTATGTTTTTGGTCATGTAGGAACCCCTACTTAGAGAAGAATTTGGGGTACTCCTCTTGGAAGACAAGTTACCCTGATCTTGAAATGATATGAAGTGCTGTGACATTTTCTCTCCCAACCTCTCCCTTGCCTGAGAAATGAGTGCTTGTACCAGCTCTTTTCTCTTGATAGAGGCTGCCAGGATTGGGGATTTTAATTTACCCTGGCAATCAGGCAATCCCTAGCTGCTCCAAAAAACACAGAGGGGGAAGATGGATAAAAGCCAGTAATTGCAGAAAAAGCACTGCAGAGTTGAAGCCAGAGGAAATAACATAAATAAAGGTGTGATGTAAATGAGGGTACAGCCTGCATCTCGTATATATCTGTACAGATACATATTTCAGTGTCCATCATTGTGTAATGCAATCACCAGTCTGTGACCATCTGAATGCTGACTATGTCTGATTGTGGGTGCTTTTATATATATTTTATTAATTGTTTACCTAGAGTTGCAACAGTTTTATAGTCTTAAAGTTTAACCAGTGCCTTTTCTCCTTTCTGCATTGCCAGGTCCCTCCCTTGAATGAAGTAGGTACTTCGCTGCTGAAATTACAATATACCTACATAATAAAAATTCTTCCAGCACAAAAATTAACAGACTAAAATGGCATATCTGAGGCACACGCTAACTTGCTGTAGTTTAAAATGCTTACTTTGAAAATGCCTTAATTTGAAAGCACTGTAATGAAAGACTGTTAATGATACACCAGAAATGAGCTAAGGCTGGTTGCAGAAGCACAGATGGCTAATTGGCTTCAGTTGGTAGGTTATGTCATTTTAATTAAATTTTGTTAGGAAGCATTTCAAAGCCTTAACTGATGGTTTAAGATAAATATGGTTCTTCATAAATTACCTATTACTAACCTTTATTTATTTTTCTCTCTCAGCGTTAATAGAGGCTGCTGTGACTGAGCTCTCCGTGGCCATCTCTTGTCTCATCCATGTTTACAGCAGGAGCTTTGATGCAAATTTCCAGCTTGCCAGCATACCTAAAAGCACTTCATGTGCAGACATCAGCCTTGATTCCCAGCTCAGCTTCACTGTTTATGCTGCTCATAACATCCCAGAAGCCTGGGTGAACAGGTAGGAGGAGGGCCAGCAGGTGTTCATAAGAAGAGGTGGTGTCTCTTAGGTCACATATTTTTCACAGATACTAGCTTACCTCTGTTGCTTTGGTGATACTTCTATGTTAGTGTTAGAGGCTGAGTAAGTGGGTGTATCTCCACTGGTTTTCTGCAGTAAAGTGCATTTACTTTAGCTTAAATGACTAGAAGATTTCCAAGCCAAATAAATGGAGAATCAAGGAGGTGGCATAGGTCGTTGCCCTTGACCAGTGTGGAAGGATGGCAGTAGAAGCAATGACAGGGCAGTGGCCTTCATGCGTATGTGTACAAATGCTTCTGAGACCAACTTGCTCAGCAGGAGGGAAAGGGCGTGTGCCGCACACTGAGTGAGTTTCAACTGGGACTTCATGTGTCCTCTGCAGTACAAGTAACTGGAAGGGTTGAAGGCCAGTTTACCAAGTTAAACAGAGGGCTGCTGTTCCTTAAACCCAATCTGAATGAGGCTTTGTCAGCAATTCTTGACCTCGGTGTATTTCAGACCTCATCACTTGGCTAAGCATATGCATTGATGATACTCTTTACAGGTGGTGACTGAAATAAGTATAATTTATAGGTCTGAGTAAACCAAGTTTCTCAGCATAGCACAGGAAAGAAAAGAGGGAGACAACTTTAATGCCAAGCTGATCATTCATTTGGTCAAATTAATTGTCTTCTCAAATATCTGCTTTTCCTCCTCTGAGCAAAACTCATGTTTTTCTCTCATCACACCAGTGTGATCAAAGGAAGACTGGTGACTACAGTCTGGTAGCATTATTTTTATGAGTCAAAATGCTGTTCTCCAAGTTTTTATTGATACTTTCCCCTTGATGCCACTTTACCTTGAATTCCAAATGACAGATTAAAAACCAGTGGGATAACTGAGCAAGAGAGTGTATTATACAGCATTAGCTGTAATTAGCAGTTTAATAAAAATCTGAGATAATTTGCATTACTTAAGGTAATAAATACAGAACTATGATCACTATGCTAATTTTTCAGATGGTTATGGCATTTTCACTGAATTTTATATTTTACTAGAAAAATGTGAAATTACATATGGCCTAAAGGCCACCAATGACTTGAATGCTATGTTCAAGCATGTGGAAATGAGAATCTCTCTTTCTTTTTAATTTCCAATATTCATAGCTAGCGTGGACTGCTGCTCTGACACCTACTTTCCTCAAATACTTTTACTAGCTTCATTCACATGCCTACTCCCAGGTTTTGTTTCTGCACTGCATGAATTCATGCTGACTATGTCACAGCTCTCATTTTGCCCTTCCCAAAGGTCACATTTTATGATCTTGCTGCTGTTCATGGGATGTATTTTATTATATATTACAGCATATATATAATATATCCATTATAAATGTTAGAATTTTGACATCCCTCACTGTCTGTCTCATTGGGTTTTTTTCTGTATATACCAGTATGTGATAATTGGCTTTTTTTTAATCATTTGGGATAAGGGAGAGTGAGTTGTCGTATGTTTTACAGAATCATGTTAGCATCCTGTCAAAACCATCTCAAGTTCACTTTTGTGGGTTGGCTTTTTGTCAATCTTTATATTTATGCTCTCAATTTCTTATTCCTGTCTTACTGTCCTCATTAAAAAGACAGGTACAGACCTTACAAGTTTCAGTATAATGTTGCAAAACCAATTACATTTCTTTCTTTATTGTATTTTAATTCCTTCTTATTTCTTCTATTAGTTTGTTATTTTATCTCATTTAAAGCCCAAGAAAATGTGCCTTATTTGCTGCCAGTGGTATAATGTTGCTAGATTCATGTTTGGCTGCATTTGATTCTACAGCCCCCAAAAAATCGGTTTCCAATCTCTGTCTGGATGACATGAAGTAATTTTTGAGACAAGACTATAGAGTCATGCCTTTGAACTCATGAGGAGGCTACCTGAGCAAAATGCTCTGCAGAGACCAAGATTAGGTCTTTATGGTCTGTATGTTGTCTGTCAGTCGTTCTGTTTAAACAGCAATGTTTAATAATCTGATATATTGAAAACTATTGTTTCCTACACTATCCTCCAACTGTTTGTAATGTTTAGACTCTAGAGGAAAGATGCCATATTTAAAAGCAGAAACACTTGCTAGTTTTATAAGGTGTTTTTTTTCTTTTCTCTGCCTCACTACCTCATACATACTACAGATTCCAGATTATTTTCCCTGAATTGAGGGGAAGAAAGAAACAAAGAGAAAGAAAAAAAAAAAGCATATCTGCTACAATAATTGTTACAGTTATTTTAATGTTTGGGAAGAGATCAACCATCATTCCTCAAAATAAGGCAGAGCCAGGCACCTTTGATCTCTAAATGCTTCAAATCTGCTGTGCAGATTTCACGCTGTTTCCCATGCTCAGAAGTTGAGAGTGGCAGGAAGATCTGGAAGCTACAGGACTAATTAAGAACATTTGATTATACACTATTTCTCTGTTTTGACTGAAATTTTACAAGATTTCAGTAAGAATAGTATGAAACCAACAGGTAGCCCCAGATCTGAATTAAGCTAGAAGCTAGTTCATTAAGTATCTGAAGAATGCCAACACGGAGGACTTTAATGCTTTTGCTCTAGGGAAAAGTATAGAGTCTCTTAAGTAATAAAAAAGTTTTTTTAAAAAAACTGAAGTTGTATGATGAGCAAGTTATAACACTTCAAAACCTATGCCCATACTTCCCTTGACTGCAACAATGAAAAAAATTAGTTTTAATGGCAAACATATGTAACAGAATCTGGGTTTCTTAAGTATTTTCTTGAACTCTGAACAACCCAAAATAAACAACCTCCCCACCATTAATATGAGATTCATTATATCAATTCTTTTTTGTGCAAGAATGGATCTGAATGTTTAGCCCTAAATTTACTGTGCTGGACATAGTACATTACAATTAATATTTTTGGTTTTTCTTTCCCTTTTTTAGCTACAAGGCTTTCTCTTTTTCCTGTTCACTAACTTATGCTGGCAAGACAATATGTCAGGTGAAGATCTGTAAAAATGTACCAGTTAAAAGATCCTTCTTTTTCCTGACTGAGTGGAACGAGAAGTAAGTTTTGGTTCGTATTTGATATATGTTTGTCTGACAGATTTCACACATCAAATATTCATTTAAAAAAAAAAATCCACATCTTTATCATGCATTGTATTCTGAGCAAATTAAACTCCACAGAATTTAGAGAGACTCGGGGGAGATGGGAGTGAGAAAGGAGTAGGATAGCCAGAGGAAGAGAAATAGGACTCAGCTAAATCTGGGCTGACAATAAACTAAGTTAAAGTGGTCTGAGAATAGCTTTTATTTACTTGAGGCATCCTGGAAGAATACTGGAAACAAAAGGAGATGAACGCAAAAGCTGTAATATTTTTCCCTTTTGAGAACTTCTGCCCTTTGGATCCACCTCTAGTAGGGAAACAATCCAGCTTGAGAACCTATTGTAATTTTTCTTTAAGAGTCCTTACAGAAGGAACAAGGCTCTTTTGGGTTGCTTGGCGGGGTTTTTTGTTTGATTTGGTGTGGTGGGGTTTTTTTTGGGGGTGGGGCGGGGGAGTGGTTGGTTGGTTTTTGGGGTTTTATTTTCATTTTTAAAATTAAAGTCTAGAGTTTAAGATGAGAATCTTAGTTTTAAACCAGAATTTTAGAATACAGGCTACAAACTAAGTGTCACGTGCCTGTCTGATTTAAGGAAAGTAACTCCAAGTGAAAGTAAATCACACACTCCTTGTGTGTAAAGATAATGGAATGACAAAAAACATGTTTGCAATAGATGAGAGTGAAATATACCATGTTTTGTGATTTGGCAGTAATAACTAACAAAATGGGTGCAT
>VZTU01023001.1:616-48103 GCA_013400835.1 Zapornia atra
TCTGCGGGCACATGGTCTGATGAACAACTAGATCACCAGCTAACTCAGGGTATTCTGTGTTTTATGCCTGAACGCTGGTATTTATTTTGCACAGGAAACAGCACGAAAAATAGGTGGTTGCATTGTCACACATCACACCAGCTTTGTCAAGATGTGTCATACTGTAACTGGAAATCTATCTGTAGCAGCTGGTCTGGTACGGCCCACTTCCAGGTTTCTTTGCTACAGAAAGAGCTATGGAGACATAGTTCACATCTTCCAGTCACCATCAAAGGAACCCCATCTGACTGATATATTTGTTGTCATCCCTGGATAAGTATTTTGGAAGGCCACAGAAATAGACCAGGCCCCTTGGTGTGTTACAGTCTTTCCTCATTTCATTTCTGTATAACTCCAAACCATGGTCCTTTTTAGCATAGGTTTCTGATTAGTTTAAGAGGCATACCAAACTTCTTGTGCCTGAAGACCATAACTAGAAGAAACCAGAGAAGTAGATGTAGTAGTATGCCAGAAGTTTCGAATGCTCCATTTTATTTTGAAGCACAAAGTAAATAATGTCTGCCAAGAGTGATCCATCCAGCAGTGACATCATTGTACCACTGAATGTCAACACTCTGCATGACATTTCTTTTTCTGAGGAATTATATCTAAGGTCTCAATATTGACATTTTCCAACTACAGAAGGCAAGAGAACACATTAGATATTATATGACTAGATTTCACTGCTTGCTTACATCTGATCTGGAAGCCAGCTCTCTTCAGTCTTATCCAGATGGTCCTCTCAATTTCTAAATTGCTGTGTCTATGACACATTATGATGCTTCTGTTTGGACATGTATTTTATACCCTTCATATTACAAAAATACTAGAATAAAATGTAGAAGAAGACTTAAAGATATATAAATCATTCTTTAGTAAAATAGATTAAAATGGTGAATAAGGTTATTCAGCTCTTTTGAAAAGGCTAATTTCCATTTCATACTCCATTCCAATTGTTGGATGAGATTTGGCTTGCTGTGTTTTAAAATTTTTTTGTTGTTATATGTTGGTGACTATTTCAGATAGTTGCTTTGAAACATTGTCCGGGTGTATGCATCCACATTCAAGAAAAGTTCATTGTGCTTCAGCATGCATGTACTTCCCCCCTTTCCCTCCCTAATATATGCACAGGTCTAATTTCCTTCTGCCATAGTAAATCAGTGTTATCTCTCTAAAACTGCTACAAGTCAGGAAAATATGCAAATAGGTGATTTTCAAGACTACACAACAGACCTTTTCTGCTCTGCTATGTTGAGATACAGAATAAGGGTAAGATACTCGTATCTAACAGGACTTTGGCTTTCCTCATTACTTCTATTATGCATGATTTTTGATCAAAAGGGTTTGCCTATCAATATGATAAGGAAAAAAAGGTTTGTATATATCTAAGTATTATGTTTGCCTAGAAAGTTCAGGGATAATTGCCTGGGTTGCTTTCACAGCACAAGAATGTTTGCCACTAATAAACCTATGATAATATGGGACCTCATTCATGGGAAAGCCCCAGGATTCAAGAATAGAAGAACACTGGACTCAAAGGTATGTGCTATTTAGTTGACACATTCTACTGCAAAACCAAGTCATATTTTCCTTGTAAGAAGGTCCATAGCTACTAACGATTTAAAACATGCTTGTCAAACAGAAATGGGCATTTGTCCTTCTGTCTGCAATAGCTTAATATTTTGATATTTTAGGACCTACTAAGAGGTATAGGCAGAATGGAAATGACACATTATTATGAGTTATTTTTAGAGAAAGAATTTGTATTATGTATATATAATTTTTTTTGAGTTTGCCAAGAACGACATAAAGGAGATGAAATTCAGAGTTTTTTGTCTTCTGGAATTTTTCTACAACGAAAATACAGATTGTGATGCATTCTTCACTTTTTCTTAAGGAAATTGCTTTTCAAATTGGACTGCAATCGGGGCATCTGATTTAAAACAGCCACTCTATAGCTAAACTTGCTGGTGAAATCCAGGCACACATTGGTCTCTTGAGAAGAAACTGCAGTTGAAAGAATTGTTCCAATACCTTTGTTGAGATTTGTTAGTCAACAAACCCTTCCTACAGATGGGTGAAAATTCTCTCTAATAATTCTCACTATGTCCTTAGAAACCTTAGTGTGTGCTATGAAACATGACTGACAGTTTCCTTACTTTAAAGGAAGAAGAGTTTCTGAGGAAGTGCTCTTTGCATGGAATCACATAAGCATATGTTAGTAATATTTGCCAGAATTTGATGTATGGGTGAATACTCACGCTATGTGTTCCAAGAAACTGAGATGTTAATTGGAACACATGAAATAAGAGCCTAAATGAATATGCACTGAATGTAAAGGTTTAAATTATTCAAAGCACCTGAATCACCTGTCCTCTCATTTCTTCTGTCCCCTTACTTTCTCCTTCTACATTGAAAATTATCAGAAGCCTTCTCAACACAGGAAAGTAGGCCATTTTAATTCTCCTCTTGATGGCAGTAGACTCATTCTGATGACACTGGTCTTAGGAAATGCCAGAGGCTGCCATGTTGGTTTGGGAAGGAATTCCAAGACATCCATTGTGCAAATAAAGAGTGTAAGCATGAGATTTCCTGCTTGATATTTGCTGCTGGGTGATGGCCCTCTTATGTCACAAGGCACAAAGAGGCCATTAAGTCTTGGTCAATCCAAAGAAAGCCCTTTGCAACATGGGTAGCCCTAATTTTGCACTCTAAAGTGGTTCAGACTTGGCACATGGATAGCAGTTTTGGGACTGAAATCCCAGCATCCAGAATAGGCTATGTCTCTATTAACAGGTAGTTTTGGGCAAACAATTTATATAATGAAACAGATGGTGCTGAGTATTTCATGTCAACTTTGAATGCTTTTGAAGGTTTTTTTACCTCAATGAGGGAGCTCTAGTCTGATTCTGTATACCAAATATGCAGTTGGGACGTGGTAGGTATGATCCCGTAGCATATTTTCTAGTCTAGTTTAATTCAAAGGAACCCAATCTGTACGCTCCAAGACCTCTTGCCAGCACAAGTCAAACAGCAAGGACTATCAACAGGAGATTTGCTTCAAAGATACACTCCTGAACTGGAGTTGCTAATGCAGATGCAACTGCAATTGTTGTGTGGATGCATATCCTGGCTGTTCCTTGAAGGGTCATGATGTGTGGAGGACAAGCATTCTCTTTTTCCCTCTCTTTGGGCATCTCTGCCATTCATTTAGTGGAAACTGAGGCCTCATGTTTCCTGGATCGTGCAAACCAAATGCCTAAATGGATAGTTTTGGCTATGAAGAGAATTTTATGGCCTTTGCATCTTCTCTCTGTCTGCATTGGGAGGTGACAGGTCAAACAGAAGCAATTCATGGGCTGGACAAGAAAAGTGAAGAGTTGTGAAGCTACCAGTCTCTTCTCCATGTTTTGTACATAGAGTCATACATCTTTCAGCTAGTTTTGCACTCAAAGAGCATATGTAAAAGAAATTTTCCATATAGTCCATTCACATGGCGGGGGAAAAAGGGAAAAGATGACTGCATTTATGAATGAAAACAGCCCCCCTGGTATGCACTGCTTTCATAGGAGTCACAATTAAAAATCTTTACCTAGAACTTTGCATGGGACTCATTCATTGCAATCTGATATGTGTGTGTGTGCATATATATATATATATGCCTAAACACTATTACATCTCCCTTAAACACAATTCTGTTATGCATGAACAATTCTAGACATCTGAGATGCAGAAAGAAACATTATAAAAAAACTGGAAATTTTAATCATACGGATATAAACTCCAAAGTTCTAATCTACAAGAAACCATCTAATTTTAATGAATACAAAATCCAGCATGTTCCAGACAGCATCTGATGGAAAGACCATCTTCACTCCTTCAATTTCCTAGAAGAAAGAGGGAAATACAAACTTCTTTCTATCCACATGTTTCCATAAGCAGAACCACACTGTGACTCTGATTATTTTGATCAATCTCACGAGTATTTTCTTTTGCACGGCAGTTGTCCCACATCCTCACATGCATTTCTACAAAAGAAGCTCCAGTGATACACAACTAGTGTAGCATCCTGTCTCCTCTTCCCACTCTCTGCTTCCATTGGAAGTAATCAAGGAAGACATTGTTAGGCTGCAATACTTATTTATTTATTATACCTGTCCTTCAGGAATTTCCAAGAAGTCATTATTCATCCATATTATAAACAACGGCTTTTTTTATATTCAGTGGTGTCAAAGGACTGGAAGAGATCATGTATACCACCACTGTGAATGATTCTTAGACACAATTATGGATCCAGTCTGCTCCTTATAATGATTCTACATGTAGCCATATTTACATTTTTAAGGCATCTTAAAAATACTTATTTAGGACTTCTAAGATAACAACAGCTGCAACATTTCTTGAGGGAAAAATAGCCAGTCCTATGTTGTTTTCCTATGATTTTTAGCATGGACCTACCAAGGAAGGATAAACACTTTGATATTATTTCTTTTTACAGCTTACAGTACTTTTTTCTTTTTTTTACAGCCTTCAGACTCAGGAAAAACCTGCCCTAAACCAAAAACAGTGCTTGGGTTCCCTGTTTGCTGGTGCCGTTACACCCCTACTGCCAGCAGCTGTCTCAGCAGGACAGCAAAGGTGGCAGCTCAGTACTGCTGCGACAGCTCCCAGCGCTGCTGGTGACATGAAGCCATCCCAACCAATGAACCATCTGCAATAAGAAAATGACATGTAATGTCATGTACATCATGCAAACTGTGTTGCAATCAACATCAAATAAAACAGCTATCGCTGGTACATCTTTTCCTGTTAGTTGCCTTCCATGGTGCACTGAATTATGTTATAGAAATCAATCCGCTGTCTCTCCATTAAGCTGAATCTCTACTGAACCTTTGAGGAAATAGTCTGTTACCATGGAGAAAAGGAAGGGATACTCTTATTATAAAACTATTGCTTCTAAAACATTGAAGGAAAATCAGAGTCCAAAAATTCTTGTTGTTTCTCAAAGACAAATCAACCTTTAAGCAAAGGGACTCCTTTTTTTCTCTCCAGACAATATTTTATAATTAACAATGTTCCAGCTAGTCTTTCATTAGTTTCATGAGGGGAAAAATATCTCATAGCAACATAACCTAATACAGTTCCTGCTGGATTTCATTGAAAATCTAAGTCAAAATTTAAAGAAAGGACCTGTAACATTTCTCTTTGTGGGATACCATCAGAGTCAGGAGCATCAAACCTAATTTAAATGAGTGATCGTCTGTGGCAAAACACCATTCATGGTACCATCCCTGTACCATGTTTGCTTCCTCTGTGTTTCCTGTAGCAGAGTTCAATGGTGACCAGCATCACAGTGAATTTAGGTCAAATGGAGACACCAGACAACCAGCTATAACATCAAAATATGAAATAGAAATACCTTTGGACATGGGTCTTGATTTTTGCCTGTGAATTTCACCCACCCCAGGAAAAGCAGGATCAGTAACTAGAAATCTTGTAGCATTTCTGCCAGATGGGAACTCACAGAAAGTACGGCAGGAGAAGAGGTCCCTCAAGACATTGGCAACCTGTTTTCTATTGTTTTTCTGCGAAAGGAGTTCAAGTTAACTATCAAGCCCTAAGCTATGCTGAGGTAGAGTTCAAGCCCTAAGCTATGCTGAGGTAGAGTACTTGTGTGCTGGTGAACTCACTGTGCTTTCCATGAAATAATTTCTTTTTGTTAAGCGGCAGAGAAGTGTAATTCTTTAGTCCCACAGCAAATATTAGTCTAATTTCTCATTCTTTAGTGCCAGGAAGTGCTCTTACAGTGAGCTGCTGATTCATAAGAGGATGGCAATGGGCCTGCATTCCAGACAAAGTTTGAATTGCAGCCTTGTACCTCTCCTCAGCATCTTCTGATGCACATAACTATCCATCATCAGCACGTTGAATCCTATGGGTGAGCGAATACAAGCTCTGTTCTGCTGGTGCTGAGGGTCTTGGATAAACATGAAGTTCAACCAAATATTAGTTAGTGGACTGCTGAGATGAGATTCAGGTCACTCTGATTTTAAGTGTCTGCAATAAGACCTTGGTGACTAACAGCAGCTACAGCAAATAAAGTGCAGTCAGTATGGCTAGCAGGGTGTAGAGAACTAGTCAGCTCACCAGGTGCAGATGCCTACTTAGGCTGAATTAATGGCTCTCTGCTCTACTGACTACATCAGATCTTCAGTGACTCTGGTGAGAGCTTAGTCACAGAGTTAATGTGTAGATACCCACTCTAATACCTGCAATAAAATGAGTTTAATGCTCCCCTAAATCTTCATTTCATCCCAAACTCAAAGATATTGTCGGTAATCTTTCCAAAGTCATCTGGTTTCTGTCTTTTAGGAATGAATTTGGACTTGGAGATGTACTAGGAAAATGAAGAAGTGGATATCTATTTCCTAAGATATTTTTCTGAAAGAATTCTGAGATGTCTTTGTTTATTGTTTGTTTGTTCTTTGCCATTGTGTATGTGTGCAAGTGTGCATACATGGAGTATATACACACATGCACACACACACATACAGATTTATTGCATACAAGTTGTAAATAAAAAATTCCCAAGTCTCTCCAGCTTTTACTGTCCTATCTTAAACTGTAAAATCATGCTGATTTGTTTGCTGGATATCCATACACATTGGAAGGCCATTAGTGTTTACAAAATGCATCAAAGAGGTAAGCACCATTACCTTATTGATGACTATGAAATTATAGTTCAGCTTACATTTCATTATATTGTCTTTTGCATATGGATGGATATTGCTTGACTGCATGCAATAGGTTTAATCTTCAAGAAGAAATACAGTAAATATCTTGTTACCAGAATCCCCATAAATCCATACACAGGGTATAAAGTGAAGTGAGCTGCCACAAACATTGTACATGCCTCTGAGATGCTATAGATAAGAGTATTTATAGGGTTTTATATTTTACTCATTTTTAACACCTTGGCCAACTTGTCTAGTATCATGTTTCCCATTGCAGCCCCTAATTGAAGGTGGAGGCTGTCTAATTTCAGATATTTGGACCACTCTGTCAAATGATCTAAGTTTTGAAATATCTTTTTACTGGTTTAGTTGGAGTAAGTATCTGAGGTACTAAAGGTACCTGAGATGTAATAAAGGTGGTTGTCCTCTCTGGATCATTCTGCAATAATGTTGGAAGCAGAATGGAATATAAAAGGAACCAAGCCTTTTCAGCAGTTGATGCACAGATCTATATTAGCAATACCTTTTAAGATTAAAGTACTCCAAGAATTTATTAAGATTCAAGAACTGATCAAAACTTCTTCACAAGGAAACAACTGATTCTTAAAATTCTTAACTAGTGAAAGATCTTTCCTTAGATATTTAACTTCTAAGAGTTGCTGCACAGTTTTGAATTCCTCATATTCTTTATTCACCTGACATAAGAAGGCAGGTGAACAAAGGTGAATATACTAAAAACCTGATCTTTCCTTTCACTTTTGTTTTTCTGAATATTGAATGTCACTGAGCCTCTTTTCTTTGAGTACTGCATGACATGGAGCAACAAAAACCCTCCACCAAATCACTAAGCATAAAAGAACCCCAGAAAAAATTTCTCCTAGCAGTTTTGTTTTATAAAGTTAATAACTGTGGCAAGCTGTAGCATAAGTGTGCATTACTAAATCTGGGCTCAAATTCTAGTACCTCTGAGTAATCTTTGTGATGAGGAATACCTCTAGGCTTTAATAGTTGAAGCTAATGGAAGAAACATTATCCATGCTGTCCTTCACATTTAGCCTTATGAAAACAAGTGAAATTAGTTTTTGTATACTATAGCATACCTGTACAGATGAAACTTGATAGTCCTCCATAGATGACATCATCATTGTCTGGTAATATAAAGGGACACCTCGTCTGAACCTCCAAACAGTATTGCTTGCAAGGAATTCTGTTGCTGCAGTGAAACTGTGTGACTTCAAAATACTGGGAACAGAGCCAGGCTTTGTAGACAGTCTGGAAAAAAAGAAGAACCAGAAGTATAGATAGATGACAATAGCACTGTCATTATTAGAAGAACATACTGTACTACACACCTACATTAATGATGCTTCTGGAAGCAAATTTTGAGAGAATTACACCTGGGTAAAACATATTCTTGATTTTTGACTATCCTCCCACTTCAGAAATGAAAACTCCAGCCAAGTCACTTAAGAGCAATAGTTAGCCAGGACTAGGCTTCTGCTATTATTTTATCTTAGTTTGTAAACAGGTATGTCAGATATACCTTTTTATGAGACACATGCACACATCACACATCTCTGTACCTGTCCCTTATCATATACAAACCGGGATCCTAATTTGATTTGAAACTGGTCTGGGAAAATCTTGTGAAAGTAAGTGCAAGAAAGAGCTGAAATCTGGGCTCAGACAGGCTGTGTTCTTTCTATCACCCAGAGCTAAGCCATCAGGTTGCAATAGGTGGTGCTGCTTCCCTTCAAATAAAACCTTACACAGTCCACAGCATTAGAACGCGGACTGGGGTTCCTGAGCACCAATAATCTGTAGACTAAGGGCTAAACCTGCAACAGTGCAGACCAGTGTCTACATTTGGGAGCTAAAAGGAACACGTTAAAGATGCTGTCACCTGATGCCGTGTAGCCGTGGGTACAGCACCTGTGAATATTGCAGTTATTATTATCGAGACAGAAAATAAAAATAAACATGCTGATTTCAATTTATCTTGCCTATTCTCTGCTGAGCCATCATCTTTGTTATAAGAATTAAAGTAACCTTTTGGGCACAGAAAAGTTTCACAAGTGATCATGCAAAAATAGACTGAACACTAGGTTACAAAGGTGGGGAAAAACCCATGTGACTGAGTACAGAGAGGTTTGCCTGTTTCCCATCTTATTTTCCACTTCTCTGTTTTGAAGTACATTATTTACTGGCCAGATACTTGCTATCTAGGTTGTTATATAATGAAATTTCCTTTTTGTACTCATTCAGAATATCTGAAAAGCTTTCCTTTATCACAGTCTGAGATGCAATACAGTTAGGTGATTATTTTCCTTCTTTCTCCTCCTGTTTTTAATAAAAAAGGAAACTTAGATTTAATTTTTGAGCACTGAAAAGTCAAAAACTGACACCTGAAAGGAGCAATCTAGCTGAGGGTTTGTTTTGATTTCAGTATGTTTAATTTCATCTGTTATATTTTTTACTTGTGTCAGTAGCAGTTTAAATTGTATAATTAGTTTCACATGTATTCTTCCCAGAATCACAAAATTTTTACCTTGGCTTGTTTGCAGTGGTGGCAGGTATGGGTAAGGTTGCTAGGTGATAAAATGAAGCCTTTATCACTAATCTATGGCTTGTGATCTCTATATAGTAGCTTTTGCCTACTGCATTCTGTAGAACAAGATTTTTTTTCATTACAAATTCAATTTTAATTGCTTACAAAGCTTTCTTATCCACAGTAAATGATTAATGAGGAGGAAGACTAGACAATGTGTGTTCTTTTTGTCCTTAAATAAACTTTCAAACAGCAAGTGTTTTTTCCAATGTTGACTATATCCCCTACGATATTTTTAATGTTTCAGTTGCTATACTGACACTCTCAACAATAAAAGAAATAAGGTAATTGTCTTTCTATTTTGAATTAGTCAGTGAGCATAGTCTATTGGTTGGAGACAGGAACTCTGGCTCTGATAGATAAATATTCACAGATGTTCCTTCCCCATCACTAACGCTGTTAGATGGGCTCAGTATGAATCTGTATTTTGTCTTCATAGAACAGATCTAAGAGTAGTAAGTTGGTTTATGAATCATATTTGAAATTGTACATTTTTATAGGGAGAGTATTGAACAGCATACCATAGATGGCAACAAAAAAATGAACACATGTGTCTACTTAAGCAAGACAGGAAATAAATGTTTATTCAAAAGCAGAAGCAAATAATGCAATCACAGGCTTCTGTGAACATTTTTATGTATCCAATCTCACTTTGTGCACATCATCTTCCTGCTCTGACTCACAACTCCTCAGCTTTTGTTCAAAATTGCATTTGAACTCTTGTCATATTTTTAAAGAATGCATGTGTACCTGTACCTAAGATCTATTTCTCAGATAATTCTTTCCCACTCTTCATCCTTTTTATTGCAGTCCCTTTCAACTTTGCCTGCAGTCTTTACTGAGTTTTTACTATGCTGGTCCTCACTTTTTGACCAGTGAGGCTACATGGAAACTAAGATTTTCAGAGATTTATCTGCATATGAACTTAGGTCACAGCCCACTTTGGGGTGAGATGCAGATACTTATCATCCTTCCTACCCTCATGCTCTGGGTTCTTCAAAAGAAAGTTCAGGTCTGTGAAACATGATACCCCTGCAGAACACTAGGATGTCCAAGAATTAGAAGTTGAAGCCCTAAGGGTGTCCTGAAAACTAGCTTAGAAGATAGGAGATGCTGGTCTTCGACCCTTCCCACAAAGATCCTCTATTTTTCCAGGACATTTTCAGGCCTGAGAACTGGCATTACAGAGTCTGAATAGTTGGAGAAGTTAACATCATGGAAAAGCACCAAGGTAGCACTTGAGTTCTTATTGTGCAGATGAGGTGGAGTTTGAAGTCACACCTGGATAAAGAAGAAAAGGACAAAGCAAGATTTGATCACTATGGAAGGCTCACCCATCATGCCTGTTAGCTCTCTGCCTCTGCAGCTTTCATCTCTGCCAGTTCATATATTTCCACACAGCGCCCAGCCATTATCTAGGAAACCACATATTCCAAGAACCACATTTAGTAAGCAATTTTGGTGTGGCCATGTTGGGGTTTCGTTTTTGGAAAAAAAAAATCTGTAGATGAACTGTGCTGGGCTAGCTGGCAATCCAGAGAATAGTCCTTCACTCTTAGTTAAGAGTACAGATGAGATCTAAGTGCCTACTTTCCCAGAAAAGATCCCAAACAACCTCCTATCCTTCTTGATATTTTCCTAACAGCAAAGCAATTCTATGCTTTTAGCCTTTGATCAGCTGTTATTCATAGAATCATAGAATCATTTTGGTTGGAGAAGACCTTTAAGATCATTTAAGTCCAATCATTAACCTAGCAGTGCCAAGTCCAAACACTAAACCATGTCCCTAAACAGAACATTTGTGGCTGTTTTAAATACGTCTAGAGATGGTGACTCAACCACTATTCTGGGTAGCCTGTGTCAATGATTGACAACTCCTTCCATTAAGAAATTCTTTCTAATATCCAACCTAAACCTCCCTTGGCACAGCTTGAGGCCATTTCCTCTTGCACTATCACTTGTTACTTGGGAGAAGAGACTGATACCCATCTGGCCACAACCTCCTCTCAGGTAGTTGTAGGGAGCAATAAGTTCTCCTCTCAGACTCCTTGTCACAGGGCTAAGCAATCCCAGTTCTCTCAGCTGCTCCTCATAAGACTTGTGCTCTAGATCCTTCACTAGATTTGTTGTCCTTCTTTGGACATGTTCCTCAATGTCCTTCTTGTAAGGCGCCCAAAACCGAACATAGCATTTTGAGTGCTGAGTACAGAGGGATGATCATTTCCCTTGTCCTGCTGGGTACGCTATTCCTGATACTAGCCAGGCTGCTGGTGGCCTTCTTGGCCACCTGGGCAGGCTGCTGGCTCATATTCAGCTGACTGTTGACCAGCTCCCACCAAATCCTTTTCTGCTGGGCAGCTTTCCAACCACTCTTCCCCAAGCTGGTTGTGCTGCACGGGTTTATTGCAACCCAAGTGCATGACCCAACACTGAGTCTTGTTGAACCTCATATAGCTGGCCTTGGTCCATTGATCCAGCCTGTCCAGATCCCTCTGTAAAGCCTTCTTACCCTCAAGCAGATCAACACCATGCCCAACTTGGTGTCATCTGAGAATATACTGAGGGCACATTTAATCCCCTTGTCAAAGTCTGCCCTCCAGAAGTCCAAGAAAGCAGTTCTGCTGACTCCCATCCTACTTCTCCAAGAATCAAAACCTCTGCAATTTTGTGACTGCTATGCCCAAAGTGGCATCTAGCCATCACATCACGCACAAGTCCTTTGCTCTCAAACTACAGGTCGAGTGTGGCACCTTCCTTAATTGGCTTGCTCACCATCTGTAACAGGAAGTCATCTTCCACATGCTCCAGGAACTTTCTAGACTGTTTCCTCTCTGTTGTGTTGTATTTCCTTCTTCTACCATAGAAAATATAGGGTTTGGTTGATTGGGAATTCTTCTCCATCTCTTAGCAAACCTCAAATGCTGATTTCCAGAGTATGGTATGCACTTTACAAACTATGCTTTGATAAGAGGACGTTTTTCCTTTTTTAAAGGACACCAATGGCTGAAAGCAAAGATTTATAATCACAACAAATCCCTCTCTTAAAAAGTTTTGCATGTAGAACATTTTGAAGTATTAGTTACATTCTATTAGTATTTTTCTATATAATTTTCATCTTGTCAACTAAAAATGAGTATTACTCATCTAAATGGAGAAAATATATAATTTTATTTTATATATGATAAGTTTTTCATGTCTTCTAAATGGTGCAATTATTATTTGTCTTATTGAAATGCAAAATATATTGTATATGACCACTTTGAGGGCACGTTTTTTTCCTTTCTTTCTGCTCTTCCCGTAATTAAATATTGCTTCTGCCTGGCTTCACCCTCCCATTTCACATTTATTTTGAATTGTATGATATCAGTTTCTGTGCTGAATTGATCCCTAAGTTATCAAAAAAATAAAGGCAAGACTCCCACACTTTCTTTTAAAAAACTGAAGAAGGACATTTTTTATTAAAATATAAAATATTCTTGTCATTTTTTCCACTTCAATACTTCATTCTTGCAACCTAGCAACCTAGCAAACAAGACATCCTCCTCTCAAGCTTTACCAGAGCATTTTCTTTCTTTCCCACATAAACTGTGGCATAATGAAAAAAGATAAATAATTCTCATTTCTGCAATATTTCTGTACAGTGTTGCTTAACTGCATGTATCAGAAGTCTTTAAAGTGGCTTCAGCAAATTACAGGTCACGAACAAAAGTTACAGATGATCTTGTTTGAGGACATCAGTACAATACTCTGTTTTCCTGTGTTGGCATAATCTCTTAAGCAGATGTTATTGCTCCAAATCAAAATCAGTAAAGAAAAATAATCTGGAATGATAACATCTCTTGTAGCCAAACTGTTAGATACTGCCTATTATGTAAGAAAGGTCACATCTAAGCATCAATTGGTTGTGTGTGGTTATATGGGAAAAGGTTCCCAAGATATAGGTCTAGGTTTCCAAGAACCATTTCTCTTTTATGAAGTCTAAAGCAAATTACAAATGATAGCTGATATAATTTGTTCTGAACAGGAAAATTGAAAAAAACCCCACCCCATAAATGCACATTTTTTACACTGTTTTTTCTCCCATATGTTTTCTGTTTTCTATTTCAGGATGGTTTGCATTCACACCAATTCCTAAGTTCCATTATGACACTGTTTTCTGGCTGTTGTTTCATTTTGCTCTCTGCACTTATCTTTCCTGTTTTCTCTGAAAACAGAGAAAGGATGGAAGATGGATGTGAGGAAAAAAAAAAACATGTTATAAAAACAGAGGCAGCAAAAATATTCTAGATTTTCCATTAAGTAAATTTTTCTAAAGCAAAATTATTGCTCCTTCAAAACACACTATCTCAAGATTCAAGTAAATAAGATAAAGGTCTTGGATTATATTTCAAGGAAAGAGGGGCTGTGACAACAGTAGATGAGGCTTTCACTTTATTATACCCTCAATTTAAGAAAACAAAACCAAAACTAACTCCCAACATGAACGGAATTATAAGATTGGGAAACATATGTTTTATTTATTATAGATAAAATATATGAATACATAACTGTCAACATTTAAAATAAAATCAGAATTTCAGAAGACAAAAGCATCATTTTTATTAAGGCATATTTTGTGAATTTAAATCAAGCCACCAAAACCCCCTCAATTAATACCTAACATAGATTTTGTGTTTCTTAAATTTCTGATACATATTATGGCCTTGTATATATGTTGCAGGCATATAATACAGAAAAATAATTAAAATGGACTTGTGTTTTTAGCAGAATTGGGATATGATTAAAAACTGAAAAATCACAGTTGCTGATAGAAATCTGTCACACAGATGTCACAAAGTGGAAAAAAACCCATGCTCTTCCTGTTGGTTTTGGTTGTAGTCTTTTGTAGGGGGGAAAGAATTGGATTACTGAAGCATCATTGCAACTGCGTGCATAGAGCAAATAACTATGTATCTAAATATCTCCTCTTTTTACCACCAACAGAACTACAGGCATTCTGTATTTGAAAAAGAAACAGTACTGGCCATTAGACAAGACACAGTGTTGGGAAGGAAGTACCACCTAAGAATAAGGTCATCTTTCATGTACAGAAGCATAACTGCAAAATCTCAGAAGAGTTTAGTGGTAATTTTGCTCAGTTAAATAAATTAAGTCTATGCTACCTTATTCCGGTAGGAAAAACACTGAAAAATTACACTTTTTCAAAAGTGCACAAATAAATGCTAGCTTTATATAGCTGTATTCATAAGCATGGGTACCTACCCAGTACAATAAGCATAACATTCTTGTTATTAGCAAATGCTTATGAGAACCATAAATTATTAGTTAGGTAGATTAATTAATTATTTTGAAATAATTTTATTTCTGCATATCAAGTCTAAGTCTAGAAGCAGAGAAAATATTTTATGACTTTAAAGACCCAATAGTCAGTTCTCATAAGCACTGCTCACTTCCAGGGAAAGTGCATCTATAACCTCACTGGGCAATCTCTGCCAGTGTTTCACCACCTTCAAAGAATTTTTTCCTAATATCTAAACTGAACCAACTCTCTTCTAGTTTAAAGCTATTACCTCTCATCCTATCACTACGTGCCCTTCTAAACAGCGCCTCTCCAGCTTTTCTGTAGGACCCTTCAGGTACTGAAAGGCTGCATTAAGGTGTCCCCAGAGCTGTCTCTTCTCCAGGCTAAACAAGCCCAAATCTCTCAGTCTGTCCTTATAGGAGAGGTGTTCCAGCCAAATGATCATTTGTGTGGCCTTTCTCTGGACCTGTTCCAACAGTTCTATGTCTTTCCTGCACTGGGGACCCCAGATCTGGATGCAGTACTCCAGGTGGGGTCTGACCATCTAGCCAATTCCAAATCCACCCATCCATCCATCAGACTCATGTCTCTCCAATTTAGAGACAAGGATGTCATGCAGGACAGTGTCTCCTGAGCTTGGAGGAGGTGATCTTTCAATATTAGCCAGCTTTCTTGGGCCCCTCTTCCTTCCAGGGCTTTTTTCCCATGGCACTCTACCAAGCATGTCCCTGAAGAGGCCAAAGACTGTTCTCCTGAAGTCCAGGGTAGTGAACTTGCTGTGCCCTTGGTCACTGCAGCCAATGCTGCTACGGAGCTTCACATTCCCCATCAACCCCTCTTTGTCGGTGAGAAGAAGGTCCAGCAGGGCACCTCTTCCTCCTCGGTTACACTATCTCTTGGAGAAGAAAGTTATCATAGATGCATTCTCGGAAACTCCTGAATTGCTTGTGCCCTGTTTTGATGTCGCTCCAACAGAAATCAGGGGGACTGAAGTTCCCCACGAGGACCAGGGCTTGTGAACATGAGGCTGCTCCTATCTGTCTATAGGGGGCCTCATCTGCTCTGTTTTTCTGGTTCAGACTTAAGAGGAAGAAAGCAAGGTTGTGTGTGGAGAATTTTGAGAAACTAGATCACAGCATATGCTTTTTCTCTCAAGACATCAAGTAGAGTCTCTTTGTTAGTAATAGCAGTCCAGATATTGTGTCTTTCTAGGATATTCTCTTTCTCAGATGTAAGACTAGAGGCTGTATCAGAGTTATTCTTTCTGGTCATGAAAGGCCATCAGACAGAACTATTAGGTACTATGGCTGTATTATTTGTCTAGAGAGGGGTCAATAGATGTTTCCCACAACGTGTGCAGAATCACCACATAGAACAGTGCATTGGCTGACCACAGTTTTGCTTGTTAGATTAGCTTACTTGCAACTGGCTGTGCAACTGCACAAAAGTTATTTTAATTGTATGAACAGTATTTACTAAGACTGAAAAAATGATGGGAAGATAAAGTTGTATTTACTATGTATATATGCCCACTGTCTCTCTTCCTCCCCCTCTCATTCTCACTCACTCATACATGCACAATAACCTAATTTCTGTCAAAACAGATTGAGTACATAGCCTGAATCATCTGAGTCACATTGCATGAGATGTGTCAGTAAAGCAGAATGGAAAAGCTCAATCAGTTTCATTCTCTACAGCTGCCAATTCTTCATAGTTTTCAAGAGATGAATTCAGCTCTCTTCTGCCCCGTCCCCCATTGTTCGTGACTGCCATAGCCATCACAGTTCTTAATGAACAGTGTGAAATTTCCAGGAAGTACTTACTCTAGCTGTTCTCCATGAAAATTGCTTCCCCTCCCCCTCCCACTGAACAAAAATTTGATGCTGCTGGCTGAGTTGTCAAAATAATAACACAAAAGGGAACCTAGAAATCATCAAGTAGCTCTGTGTAGATGTGGAGGATGGTGGGAGGGAAAGAAAGTATGAACAGAAGTCACAACATAAATTCTCTCTCAAAATGGTAAATTTTCTGAGTCAAAATAAATTTTAACTGGTTTGCAGTGAAGCTTTGCAACCATATTCATTCCCCAGTATGAAAATGAAGTCTTCAAACAGAGGGAAACTGAAGAATTATGCCCATCAATTGAAAAGTCAGAGGCCCCTCATGAACTTCAGCGGTGGTCTGTTCATTGACATTTTCAATGACATCAAGAAATTATACCTTATTGGGAAAAAGGAATTAACAATCTTGCCTTGAGACGGTGAGACATAATTCCAGCTCAACTTCTCCCAAAGCTTCTGTGTATTTTGAGCTAAATTCTGCAGGTTTTATGTATACTGAGGAATACTTCAGGCTGTGACTGACTAATCAATTAATTTTTCCAAGAATATTCATGGAATAACTTATGTAAGCTGAGCTTTTTCAGCAGAACTGGATGCAGAAACAACATTCGTTAATTAAAAAAAACAAAAAAAAAACCCAACCCTTGGTTGCAGAATAGTGGTGTGGCCTTGAAGTTTTACTGTGTTCTACCCCAGTGGTCCCCAGTTTCATGCTGACTCATTGAAAACAACAGTGAATAAGCTTTGTATGGAGACTGAAATCCTTCTTTTCCTGTCAGATTCTGGTTTAGCATATGATTTTCTGCAGTCAAAAGTAACCTTAAAGATTCTAGTATGCAACATACTGCTGATACACAGTGAATGTCTACTTCACATGTCTAATTTCTCCCTGATTCACAGAGTTATGAATATATGAACTAATTAAATAGCTTTTTTTTTTTTTAAAGTTTGGGTGAATTGTTGACTTTGTGTGTTATTCTAAACACTATCGCAATCAATAATTCTGTCTCTTCCAGGGTTTCCATCTCAACTTTTCTGTGAAACATTTTTAAAGGATCTATTTCAGCCTAGCTTCCTTTAGTTTGCTTTAGCTTGTTTTAGTATCCCACAATCTTAAAGGATAGGGTCACCAGGTATAGTAAGGAGTTAAAAATAGCAGTAGTTCTCTTCATAAGCTGAGATGTTAGTAACAGAGTTAGAGAAAAGCTACTGGTAAAGGCTGTAAAGCATCCTGAGCCTTTACTTACCCAAATACAGGTATCCACTCATCCACTCATAACTGAACATTATGACTGTAATTATGGGCCTCATGCCAGCAATGAGGGACCTCAGAAGAGCAGGCATATTTCTTCCTGTGATAAACTTTTTGCTGTAAAATTCACGTTAAATCTTATGCATGCTGTACAGCAGCGAAGTAATAGCTACTGTCACCTACCAACTAACACTGCCTGTGCAGTGTAGTCTCTAAAAGGCTTTTTATATTTGGATCACCAGGGCATTATGTGTTGGTTTGACTGACAGTGTGTCTTCTTTAAGAAACACTTGGGTCAATCTCAGCATCTGCTTTGTGCATCAGGACCTGGGATATCATTTTGTACAAGCAGAGATGTCTTTTAGATAGCTTACAAGTGTATTTTATATAGGCTACACAACCAAAATATAGATGGCTAACTGGTACAAGATCTGATTAAGTCTGACAAGGGTAGTGTTACAAATGTGAACTCCCTCAGGAACTTTGTCAGTTTTGAGCAGCACGAGCTGTCTGACTTCAGGAAAGCTGCATTTTACATGTGTACCATGGAATAAAAATCAGCTCTTACAGAAATCCTTCTGCTCATGAGAGCTGAGGGACCGCCGGTGGCATTTCTCTTCTGCCAGCCTTCATTCTTACTCCTGTTCCAAGACTACGAGCAGCCTCAGGATAGGGCTGGCTAAGGACACGAATGTTCCGTGATAGTGACCGAATAGGAGGGATCAATCCTCCAAGAGATTTGCCAATGAGAGTCAGCAGCACCATCGGGTGATTAAATATTCTTCATTACATGCAGTAGAAAACATATGAAGGTGGCTTTCAAGAATGTGGATTGCTGAAAATACGACAATTCACAGGAAAAGGAGATTTCACGATGGACAAAAGTTGGAGGGATTTTTTAATAAAATTTATAATTTCATTTTATGTTAATACTATCAAAATCAAACAATTTTGACTGGGGAGATAATTTTCAAAAAGATTCCAACATTTATTTTTAAATAAACTACTTTCATTCTGTTTACAAAGCCAAACATTGCTCATAAAACATTCATTTAAATACACATCACACTTTTATATTTTATTACATCAACATTGACTCAAAGTTGCTATGCATTGTGGAGAAGTTGCTTTGTATGTACACCCACATCTACACCCACCATTTTGTTCTCGGGGATTCTAATTTTGGTTATTTTGTTTGTTTGGTTTTTTTTTAATCTGATCCAGAATTGACACAATTTAGTAATCTGAGCTGAACAGACATTATATTTTCCAGTTATTCCATTTTATGCGCATTTTTCAAGTTCCCTGTGTTAAAAGACTGTACCAGGAAATGAGAATGTCTGTTTCATATTATGAAGACTTATGCCTGAAATTTACAGTAATTTGGGAACAAACACATCTGTCTGGTGGTTATTTTAACCTTTGACTTTATATTTTACTATAATGAATGTTTTTTGTATCTGCATGGATGGAATATCATAATATAAATATTTTAATATTTATCAAGAAGGTCTCAATGCCAGTGAATGTAAAGTATCTTATTAACAAACAAACGGTTTTAGTATTTCCTAAATGATGGTAAATTAAGTTGGCAAACTTCTTTTTTTCCCTATTATAACTATCACATGAATAATTTAATTTGAAAGACACACATGCTATTTTATTTGAAGATAGAGGAAAGGTAAACCAAGGTTGAAATTTATTTGCCAGAAGATTGTTGATCTTAGCTTCAGTTCTCATACTACATAACAAGATTTCTTGCAATGAAACACAAATGAGAGGAATGATAAGCTGCTCTGCTCACATCTTTGTTGTTTATATTGGAAAAGACAATGAGAAAGATGCAAATATGTCAGCTTCTAATACAAATATGTTTCTTTGATTATGAAGAAATTACTGCAGAGGAGATGACATCAATGTCTCACTGTCACTTTGGTAATACTAAAGAGAAATTGGACACAGATATAGAAAAGACCTATAATATTCCTATCTGCCAAAATAAATAAAGCTTCTGCAAGGAACAGATGTGCAGCCAGTCCTATATTGCCGGTGATTAGCCATCCAATCTACTGGGGTCATCATAGTGATTAACTTCACTGTTGTTTTAAAATACCCTAAAACCTGGTCATCTTCTGCATCAGCATACAGTGTTAGCTCTTACGATCACAAAGAAACTTTCTTCTGAAGATCATAAACATCCCTTTGGGTGAGCTTAAAGGAAATTGAAAATTAAATAACTCATTACAGAAATAAGTCATCTGATAAGTAAAAGGGGGGCATTAGCCTTTGACTTTGTGAGCTTAATGGTACTCCATCTAATCAGATACTATGTCAAAATGTTTGAATGATTAAAATAAAACAAATGCATAATCTTTAAGGTGACTAATCAGTTTCTATGGAAGATCTTAGGACATTGAGTCAGTTTGCAATGGGCAGGGCTCTGTTTTAAAGTTTTACAACTTGGTCTTAAAAAAAGCTGACTTCATAAACCAAACTGCCTGTTAAGGATGGAAAGTCTTTGTGTTTAACTCTGCTTCCCACTACTTTTAAAGTGATGGTGCTGATTAGAGCTGTATTGTGTTGTAAGCTATCTAGAGACAAAGCAGATTGGCCTTAGTCTTATCTCTAGACTTTTCTGAATGCAGGAACAGTGTTGAAGATGCCATTGAGCATCACCTACATCTCCATCACCTTCGAAGTGATGGTAATCTATGTAAATCAGCCTAACATGGCATTACCCAGAAGATTGATATTGCTGACTACCAGAGTATGCAGAAGGCCAGGACAGTCTCCTTACCTCCCCTGCTTCCTCAAATTAAGGCCCCAATTATTTCTGCCTAAAATGCTCCAACATTGTTCAGAAGAGACAATCCCTTACAGGCCCACAGGGCCTCCAGTCAACCTGCAACAGCTGCTGCATATACCTGCCAAATGAGGGGACTTGTCAGAGCCTGATACAAACACACACACAGAGCTTTTTGTGCCTTGATTTTCTCTTTCCATTTGGAATTGTAACCTCTTTAAGCATAAGACTTCTTCAGCTTTGATGCAGAATTTTCACCTTGATCATGCAGACTGGACAGTTCTCTCTCTAAATCCAAGCAAGCATCTGAAAAAATCAGTAAACAAGATAACCAAAGGAGCCAATGAAGCCAAAAGAAATAAGAAAATTAAGATACAAGAGCTAGAACAAATGCTTTGGAACTTGAAATCTATTCATAAAGCAAAAAGCTACCCAGAACTTGTAACGATGGAAGGATCCTGTCATATTGTACTCTATTAATGATACAATTTGTATCACTGATGCAAGCTTATTTTAATCACAGTCATTTGAAATTGATTAGAATAACTTTATTGTGTTGTAAGCTATCCAGAGACAAAACAGATTTGGCTTACTCTAGACATTTTTGCATGCAGGAACAGGACTATACATGCCACTGCACTATTCTACTTCCCTACACTCAATGTCCTCAAGCTGTGCTACCTCTTCCCCTACATTAAATGTATAGTTTGACATAAAGACCTCAGAGTTATGTGCTGTTATGACATTGAAGTGAGATATTCAGACACCTGAATAGCGTGAGTGCCTGAGCTTAAAAGCAGCTCTCAAGGAAAGGACACGGGTTTCCCCTTCTCACAGTTTTTTCCTCACACAGCTTCTGTTTGAAGCCACACAGCTGCACCAAAATCCTGCTTGAGCCCAGGCAGCCAAACCTTGCATGGATGGTGATGTATATGGGTGGATATACACAGGGATATATCTGACACTGCAGTCAGAGCTAGGACAATTTGTGATCATGTATTCTATAAAACTTATTTTCTGGCACAGCACAATAAACTCTCTGGAGAGTTCATCACTAAGCCCAATAACAAGCTCACCTAAAAGCAGGTGTCCAAGTGAGGGGTTTCTCCAGTCTGAGATGGCATAGCAAGAGACTAGACATTTGTCACAGAAGAATGAAGCTTGTAATCACAGGAGATTACAGATCAACAGGACAACTTGCACATACATTTTGCCATTTCATCTGCCAACCTGCTTATCTCTTGTATAGAGACTGCAACACAGTCTTCTCACATTTGATTTCCCAGAAGAGTTGGAAGTATCAAGTGTCTAAGGATTTGTGCAAACTGTCTGCAATTTGTCCCCCAGTAACAGTTTGGATCTATAAGTTCAACATTGAGCACACTTACACCATATAATACATAATTAATGAGACATCAAGCTTTTAACCACCTTAGGAAGACCATGTTACTTTTTGTTTGTTTTTTTGTTTGGGATTTTTTTGTTTGTTTTCTGTTTTCTCTCTATAATCTCATCATAATATAGGACCATAGGATCAAAGAAACACAGAATGGTTTAGGTTGGAAGGGACCTCAAAGCCCACCTTGTTCCAACCCTCATGCCATGGTCAGGGACATGCTGCATTAGACCAGTTTTGAGGAACCCCTTGAAAGCTAGCTTACTAGTATACAGAACCTGTGATTCCTCTGAAAATGACACTTCATCATAAGGCTTATAGGCTATTTCCTGGTTTTGGACTTTTATTTTTATATATTAACCCTCCCACTATTGTTTTTTACCTTGGAGAGAATTTGAAGTGCATTTTTGATTCTTTCTACTACATTTACTCATGATACAGGTAAGTAAAACAAATATGAGATATTTAAGATCCTATCATTCATGCATTACAGTCATATACTGTGCCATACATGTAGACAGGGATGTATGATTCGGTGGCACACAAAATTAAACCTTTGTCAGGTAAATGCTGCACCATTAAGAACCACATTGGAAGCAGACTATTGCCAGATAGTCTTGCTGGTATTCAAAGATTAAAGTACAATTTCTCAAGCACTATTAACACTAGAAATGCTTATTCATATACCTAGATTTATAAGGTTTTGCAACTTAAAGTCTAATACATCTTTTACATCCCCTAAACTTGTAATGTCTCTTTACCACTTTAAGCCATTTAATCTTAATTATTGGTCAATTGGAAGGAACAAACACAGAGGTGAGAGTTCAAATTGTGAATACATTGAAGACAAGACAGGTCTGTGACTTCTACCTAATTTTGTCTGCCACACCAATGGTCATGTCTCACACAGAGTGGAAGCAGATATCTCTTTGGAAAATCTTCAGTCTCAGGGCATGAGATTTGAGACTTCGTGGTAGAAAATAAGCCTCAAGAGTTTTTGGATCACAGAATCACAGAATCGTAGGGGTTGGAAGGGACCTCGAGAGATTATTGGGTCCAACCCCCCTGCCAAAGCAGGCTCCCTAGGTCATATTACATAGATAGGCGTCCAGACAAGACTTGAATCACCTCCGCCAGCTCTCTCAGCACACGTGGGTGTATCCCATCCGGGCCCATGGATTTGTGTGCATCAATCCCTTTGAGTTGCTCCTGGACCACCCCTGCCTCAACTAGAGGGAAGCCCTTCGTTCCCTCCACCCCTCCACCTTCTCATCATCTCCCATTACCAGGACACTCGCCTCATTCAGCAAGGGACTTATATTATCCCTGGTCATCCTTTTACTATTCACATATCTGAAAAAACTCTTTTTATTATCCTTTATGTCCCTTGCCAGCTTCATTTCTAAGTGGGCTTTAGCCCTCCTAGTTGCATCCCTACAGGCCCTGGCAACATCCTTATATTCATCCCAGGAACTCAGACCCTGTTTCCACAGTTTATAGGTCTTCTGCTTCCCTTTGAGTTTACTCATAAGCTCCCTGCTTATCCACGCAGGTCTTCTCCCTCTCTTTCCTGATTTCTTACTCAAAGGGATGCACCTATTCTGTGCTTGGAAGATGTGCTGTTTGAATGTTAGCCAGCTCTCACAGGCTCCCATTCCTTCAAACAGAGTAGCCCACGGGATAACCCCCGTTTGATTTCGAAGGAGATCAAAGTTAGCTCTTCCAAAATTCAGGGTTGCTATCCTACTTTTTGGCTTGCCTCTTCCACTCAGGATCTTGAACTCGACCATTTCATGGTCGCTTTGTCCTAAGCTGCCCCCGACCTTCACTTCCCTAACGAGCCCGTCCTTGTTAGTAAAAACAAGGTCAAGCACCCGCCCTCCCCTCGTAGGTTCCTGCACCATCTGTATCAGGAAGTTGTCTTCCACATACCGCAGAAATTGTCTGGACTGCATACGACTGGCCGTATTGCTTGCCCAGCAAATATCTGGGTAATTGAAGTCCCCCATAAGGACCAGCGCCTGCGATCTTGAGGCTACTTCCAATTGCTTATAAAATGCACTATCAACCCGCTCCTCTTGATCAGGGGGCCTGTAGTATACGCCCACGACTATGTCACCCATACTGGCCTGCCTTTTAATTCTTACCCACAAGCTCTCGACAAACGGTTCATCCCTACCCAGGTGGAGGTCAATACATTCTAGGTGCTCTCTAACATAAAGAGCAACTCCTCCACCTCGTCGCCCTAGCCCATCTTTCCTAAAAAGCACGTAGCCATCCATGGTAGCGTGCCAGTCATCCAGGCTGTCCCACCATGTCTCTGTGATTGCAATGAGATCGTGGCCCTGCAACCGCACAAAGATCTCTAATTCTTCTTGTTTGTTCCCCATGCTACGTGCATTTGTATAAAGGCATTTTAGTGGGGCACCAGATGCAGGTATCCATCCCCAACAGCTCACAGTGAGATTTTCGATAGGGAACGGGCAAAAGTGGCTCCACTGAAGAGTTCACAGGGTAATCCACAGAGTTATCCCTACTCCCACATGGAGCAACATCCCCAAGTCTGCCATTGTGCTGTTGGCATTTACCTATTTCCACCAGACATTTACCAATTTCCACCATGATGATGAGGCTGGTGCTCAGTCATCAGCTGGTGATGGTCTGCAGTCCTGAAGAACTCATGCACTGCATGGTTGTTCACTGTTCAACAGTGACAAAGCAAGTAAATAGGGGGTGTAGGATTCAAAGCTGTCAAGCAACTTCTAATATCCCTGAAGCAAAGAATCACACTAGATTTTCTGTTGGAGTTTATGAAAGTTTCTATTTTGTTTATGTGGAGCGTATTTGCTTCACTCAATTGTCAAGAAGATGTGAAGAATACAGTTCTTTTCAGTTCCTATCAATTTCCATTTTTTTCTTCCTCCTTTCTTATCCTGAATTTCTGAAATGCATATGTTTCCCAGTACTTTTCTATGTTATACCTGGTAGTTCTTAGAAGGGAAAAATAGGTCTAATCCCTCCAAACCTTCTTGTGCTTCCAGAGTTTCCAGAGAAGACCCAGCCCAAAATGGCCAACTTTCAGCATTACTATACACTTAGGCAGAAGAAATTGACAATTTCAATAATATGACACTCCTCATCTTCAAGCTGCCTAATAACAGGATCAGTTCTCCATGACTAGTCCAGGGGAAAAAGATTTTGGTTTTTGCTAGATTCTTGGGGCTATCTGGGGTGGAAATGACAAGATAGGTCACATGAGGCTCCATTTTCAGCTAACAAAACAAAACAAGCTGTATCTATTTGTATGATGACTGTGATACTAGTCTTTCATAGGATGAACTAAGAGTTATCTCCATAAAAAGATTCCTCTGCCAGATTTGCATCATCTTTAATAGTATCAAATCCAAAATATGTTTTTATGCTTTCACTGCTTGATGCAGTATCTTTGTGGCAAACTGAATAAAACACTATTTCATAATGTGCAGTGCTTGCTATAATTTTTGTTTTCTATTTGATCCTTTTGGATTATATGATGCTACCTCATTTTCAGGCATTTTGCTTAAACGTCTCTATACTTGTTATATATTAGACATTAATATCAATTTACTAGAGCTAAAACATGCCTTTAGAGGCACCCTGTTAAGTGTAGTGCCATCTTAGGAAGAATTAGGGGATTTTGGGCTCAGTGTTTTTCATTTGTATTCCTTTGCTGATGAATATGTAATAATGATATCCAAAAAGATACTGTGTCTGCCACAGTGATATTGTAGAAGTGTTACACACAAATGAAACAAGATGAGCTTGTAATGAATGTACTAGATCACTACCACATTATTTTTATGGCATTATATGCGTTTGACTTTACCACCACAATACCATGCTTATACAATCTTTCTTTTCATAAAGGATTACCTGAGTTACGCAAAACTGGTATTTCTGCAAGCTGTTGTATGGGGAGATGTTTTCTTTCTGAACAAAATGTTGTTTGCCCTCAGATTTTCAAATATTTACTTCATTACAGTGGTTCTTAGATTATTTCATTTGTTACATGGGGTCAAGTCCAAACGCAACTATCTGCTGACACATCTAACAATTTGCATAGGTCAGTAACAGCAGGGAAAATACTGAGATGCAGAATTATGCCCTTCAAATTTACTTTCATTTGTTTTTGCTACAGCTTGTTCAGCAAATAGAAGACAATGTTGGAAGACTACCAAAGAGCTTGAGAACAAAACACCAGACCTGCTACCAAAAATTGAACAGTCTGTCATTAAGAAAAGTTAATAGATTAGATGGGTTGAGAATAGAAAATATTCTACTTTAGATTTCGGAATGATTCCATGAGTCATCCAGAGACTCTCTGACAAGTAAGGCACAGGCATATTTGGAAGATAAGAAGTTGGTTAAAATAATATTTCAAAGTGGAATAATAAAACAAAGTGTAAATGGTGATGTGAGAAAGCCTAACCAGCCTGATTTCTGCAAGGGTAAATTCTCTCTCTAATGAATTAGAATTCTTCCAAAGCATAAAAATGAAAATGTGGCCCCGATGACAATTTGTTTAGCCCTTCAAAAATCCATTAATAAGGTCTGTAAAAAAGGTAACCAACAGATTAAATTATTATTGCTTGAGAGTAATATACAGTCACGTATAGGAACTGGATAAGGGAAAAAAAAAGGAAGGGAAAAAACCCAATCAATTTTCATCAGTACAAAAGGTTAAAAGCAGAGTGTCTGAGGTTTTCATATATCATGTTTTGCTTAGAAATTTATTAATGCATTAGAAAGAGAGCTAAACAACAAGAAAATACTTCTACAGAAAGAAAAAAAAGTCAAGTAAAAGAAAAAAGAAACTAAAGCTCAGCTAACCAGAAAACTTACTGAATAGAGAGTGAAGTTCAGTGCTGAAGAACTGAAAGAAATTAAACTTTGTGAAGAAAATTTGAACTATTTGAATACCATAAGGGATTTTACATTTAGTATTTGAATCCAGGAAAATAATCTAGGTCTTGCTGTTTAGTAGTGAATGCACAAATGCTGGAAAATGAGGTAGAATCAATGTCACACATTCACCTGCAACATTCTACCCAGAAATAATAATCCCACCTGGAAAGGGAGGCACAAAAGCATTTCCATCACTGGAACCTCTGGAGGAAAAAAACCCTAAAGACTGAGTTATGTAACTTCACAAAGGAGATGGTGACAGGGAAAGCTCTATAAAATTATGTGTGCTGTGGAGAAGAATGGCAATTTTCTGATGTCCTTGTTTGATGTCCCACAAATGAGGCAAAGAAATAATAAAACTGAAAAGTCTCACTTTTTAAATAATAGAGGGAAATATTTTTCCATATAATGTTTAGAGATGGAAGTCATATAGTAATATTTTATTGAGAACAAGAAAATAAGATTCAGAAAATTACCTTTGTAAGGCAAATCCATATGTTCCTTTGTATAGTTAATAGAGAAAAAATATTTTTGAAGACCTTAATGGAGCAAAAGTGTGCCCACCTTAGATAACTTGTATAGGTGTCCTGGCTCTCTTGTTGAAAAATCTGTTTGCCTTATATAGAAACATAGGATTATAGGATCACAGAATGGTTTGGGTCAGGGGACCTTAAAGACCATCTAGTTCCAATACCCCTGCCATGGGCAGGGACACCCCCCACTACACCAGGTTGCCCAAAGCCTTGGCCTTGAACACTACCAGGGAGGGAACATTTACAACCTCCATGGAAAAACTGTTCCAGTGCCTCACCATCTGCACAGCAAAGAATTTCTTCCTAACATCTAATCTAAATCTACCCTCTTTTAGCTTAAACCTATTACCCCTTGTCTTATCACTACACATCCTTGCAAACAGACCTACTCCATCTTTCCTGCAGGCCCCCTCAGGTATTTGCAGGCTCCAATAAGGTCTCCCCAGAGCCTTCTCTAGACTGAAGAAACCCAAGTCTCTTGGCTTGTCTTCATAGGAAATGTGCACCTTCCCTCTGATCATCTTTGTGGCCCTCCTCTGGACTTGCTCCAACAGCTGTGTGTCTTTCTTGTATGCAAAACCCCAGAGCTGGATGCAGTACTGCAAGTGGGGTCTCACAGGTGCAGAGTAGAGGGACAAAATCACCTCCTTTGACCTTCTGGGTATGCTGGTTTTGATGTCAGCCAAAAAAATGGTTGGTTTTTGGGGGAACAAGACCACATTGCCAGCTCATGTTGAGCTCCCTGTCCACCAACACCCCCAAGTCTTCCCCCTCTGGGCTGCTCTCAGTCCATTTTGCATACTTTAGGAGACTTACTGCACTACATACTTAAAATGCAGGCGTATACAAGGTGATTTAGGTATCTTATAGGGCTAACAGAAAGAGTACTAGTATAAATATAAAGTATTTACAGAAATCTCTCACTTTCAGATTTAATGATAAGGAAATCTCTGTTCCGTTGCCTATTCAGAACTTTATGCCTTCTTCCTCTGCAAGGTGTGACTACTATGGAAACAAGATTGTAAATGGGATGGCTTATTGATAAAGCCCTGTGATTGACAGCTGTCCGGTGGACTGCTGCCTTCTAGGGAATTAGTCCTAATTTCAGTGGGTGACAATAGTGAATAAATCACGTGCCAGTCTCATAAATATAGGGTGTTGTTGAAATAGCTGAATTTCCCCACATTTTTATACTAGATACACATCCTTGCTACCACTCTTGTACTGGCAATATCAGTGCAGTCATATGTCAAGGCAGACCAGGTCTTGTTTAGTGACTTAATTCTCTGTGAACCAGAACTCTGATCCATCCCTGTGAACTGCAAGTGTGAGAGAAGAGATTAATCGGGAATGAGGAGTGAGGATGCCCTGTGTCTTCCAATGTGGTCTTGTTCATTTATAGACTTAAGGTGACTGTGGAGTCAAAACCTGCACTTTCAGATGGTTTGTGACCAGCTGGAACTTCAGAAGTACAGACCATGTTTCCTGTGTGATACTGCCCTAGCAGTGACTGAAGAAGAAAAAAAATGCAGAAAAATATAGAAAATGTAATCAAAATGGTTTAATAGCAACCAACAGTATTTGTTTTTTTAATCAGAGGCATTTAGTTAAAGTTAGGCCACATGTTATTCTAATTTTTAGATTTCTTTTTTGAAATTTAGACATTTTAAAACTTTTGAACATATAGGTATGTTCAGCCGCAAACACTGGCTGAGCACTCTCCGTCACTTTCTCTCTCCTAGAGGAGAAACAGACAGAGCCTTCACAGGTTGGGATGAGGACAGTTTACTAACAAAATCATTGTGAAAGTGGAACAATAACAGCCCAGAGCAAATTTCATTGACACCCAGCAATAACACAGAGTGCCTCACTGACCCAATTATAACAGTACTGCATGATGCAAGGCCCAACCTACCACACTCAAACTGTCCTGGAGACACCCCAAAACCTCCATCTTCCCTCTTCCCCTTCCAACCAGAGCATTTTATGGTGAAGTGATGGCAGGTGGTGTGGTAAACAGCCCAGGCTAACTCAGCTCACCTGGGCTGGCTGCTTGCGGAGGTTAACTCTGGCTTAGGCCAGAACCAGGGCAAGGTATTTTTAAGTGTTTGCAGTTATTTTTGTTCCTTAATCAAACTCTGTTATGTGTGGAAGCTCTCCTGTGACTCTGTCAAAACGCCTCTTTCCTAAATGTACTCAACATAATAGTTGCAGATCTTCCTTTGTTAGCCTGTGACCTAGTTAATTATTCTTTTATGAAGCTGTATTTCTTCTCATATTGACAGGTATTATCCTTGTTTTTTAAAAATGAAGATGCTGTCTTTATGAATATCAAAGACATCTTGGAAAGTCAGCACTGTCAGCATAGTTTGTCAACCTGTGTTGTATAGAACGGAATTTTGTGGAATATAAAATGGGAACAGAGTACATAACCAAATCCATTTTTCTTGTGATCAGCTGTTCTTTTTCATGCTGGGAATCTCACCCTTACTAAAAATGAACTTTACAATGGCAAGGCTGTGTGTCTTCTTAAAAAGTTTTCCTCTTTAGCAGAATGAGAAAATAATACATTAAGCCCCTGTGCTCCTTTGCCTTTAAAGTTCTAAATTCCTTCAAAGTTGGTTAATCTCAGAAACTAGCCTCAGACATCTCTTTTTTTGGGTGATTACCGTTCCACTGATTGACATACAGAATCCTTCATCTAGGCTATGAACTAGCTGTGTGACATGATAATTCCTAAAGATCCACTCTCATGAATGCTAACAAGCTGCTTGGAAACTCAGCAGATCTCCCCTGTCTACTTTTTTCCTTCTTAATGACTTATTTATACTAAATTAGTTCCCAACCATGCTGTGTTAGCTGATTTTTTTTTCCTAACTTCATATTTTGCTTTCATTTCTTTTGCTTGTTCCCTGGCACTAAATGCACTCATATTTAATTATTTGTTAACAACCTTGTCTGGGGACCACAGTTCCCAGTCAGAATCAGGGCCTAGTCATGCTACTTAAGAATTATCTGTGACAGGAAAATCCAATACCGAACTGTTGAAAAATCTAGGGCTGAAGTTTTAAAAATAAAATCTCTTTTCAATCACCTAGTCTTCATGGGTATTAAAACACCACAAATCTTATTGACCACAATTGAATAGATGATTCCTGCTTTCTTAGATAGAAAGGAGCCTTTACAAGGTTAAAATGATGCAGGAAAGTTGGTCACAAGGCAGAAGCCTCAGAGATACTGATGAATTCCCACAAGTTCATAAAAGCAGATGAAATAGAACTGAGATGTCAAAATACAACCTTAATCCTCACTAAATATCAAAGATGACATCCAGGAGTTTAACCCAAGGCATGAAGCTAAGCTTCAAAGGTTCTGTTGTTCATGAATATATCTGCTTTGTTGCTATTGCTGTGGTCTCAACATTGTGATAAAAAACTTCTTGTGTGATGCTAAATAATTTTTTCCCACTGCATTTGTTTCTAGAACTGGTACTGTTCAAATACACAAGAGGTTCCATCATATGCAGTCACAATATGCAATGATTAAGGGTATTATAATATGTTGTAATCAGAGTTGACTGTGAATAGAGTTGTGCTGCTCAGACTAATTTTGGAGAATTGTGGTAATCCATTTTGAGAAGATTACTCAGTAAACCGTTCTCTTGGAGGTTACCACAACAGGAATTACACCCTTCCCTACCACTCCTGTGTAATTTGGATTAAAGGTATTTATGCACTGTTTTCTCATGCCGTCCATAGAGCAATTCTGTCCCATGTTGTATCTCCATGCTTTTTGGATCAGTAATAACAGGAACAATGTTTAAGGAAATAGGTTCTGCATTAATCAACCTTCATGAAAATCCTGTTTGCGGGAAGTTTTGGTTTGGAATATCAAAGGATGATATGGAGCCAGAATATCCTCTTTAGAGGAAGAAGAACATGAACATGAACAGAGTGGAGGGAAAGAGTCATGGTCCAAACCAGTTTGAAGGGATGGGCACGTGTGTCTTTGGGACACCACGTCTGAAAGACAGAAGTGAGCTACAGGACTTGGTCAGAGGGTCAGTCAAAGTTAAAGACTCCGTATGTCCTTCCATATGGCTTTCTGTCTGGTGTGAATGCTGAAACACTGTACCTTTGCCACTCAGTGTGGTATGAAATACAAGATGGAAAGTTCTGAAGCCTACAACTAGTACAACAGCTCAGCTGTCTAGGAGCTGTCTAGGTGTATGTTAAGAATTCCCAGGATACACTTCAGAAAGAACACTTGTTAATGCTACTGTTCTGACCACTGTTTTCTATGTCAGTAAAACAGTCCCTGGTGCCACGAGTTAACATGAGCTATCGCAAACTGAATAATAAGTAGGATTTGCAAATCCTGTAGGGGTTGGTTTGTGAAGGGTCTTTCATGAACTGAATCTAAACATGTGGTTTTGAAGACCAGGAATTATTTTTTTTAACATTTTGTTTTTGTTTGTTTTTTAAAAGGCATATGCTTTGTTAACAGAAGTAGGCAGAGGGATACAAGAGAGAAGAAGAAAGCAAGCATTGGGGAGACCTAAGATATATACCTGCATATGTGACGACCTCTCTCTTTCTATGCAGCTACATTCAATTCCTTGCAGGCTTAACTTCAAAGTATGGAAATATATTTTCCTAACTCCATTCTACCCAGTTTGATATCACCTCACTTCTGTTGTCTAAAATATTCCATCCAGAAATAAAGAACAAAACAGAATTTGTTCTTTTGCGTATGGTAATTTAAAACTTTAGTTATTTATGTCTCTGCACAATTTTTTACTCTCTCATTTTGGATCTGTTCTGCTAAATATGATTAAACTATATTTTCATGAATCTCTCTTGATATGTTTTATGAAAGGTTGTTGTCTGAAACACCTATCAGCACCAAATATCCCAGGCTGTGCTTTACCCCAGGGAAATGGAAAGTGTAGGTGGAATTCATGCCTTCAGCTTCTAAAGGGAAATCTTACCCTAAGCTCAAACAAGGCTTTACTTGTATTGTACAAATGAAGATGGTAGCTGTTTAGATGTTAATGAAGCATCACTAACTGGGCATTTCAGGTGCCAGGGTCATCTTTTTCCATGGTTTCTGTATAATCAATGGAGACACATTGACTCTAACTGTGACTTGCGCTTGCTGAAAGAGCCAGCCTATCTACCATAGGGATACAGAGACTGAGATTATCCTTCCTACTCTAAATTCCTATATTAGGGGATATAAACAATTCACATTATATTGTTAAACTGCTACTAGTTCTAAAGATAGGAAATAGACCCAAATAAGTGAAGGATGTTTATTAACATTGATTTTACTGAGGAGTCTTGCCTTACATCCACAGATCATATAGTGAATGAATCACAGAATGCAATGAGATCTTTCTGTTTGGGAAACGTGGCATACTCCATGCAAAAAGAAGCTTATGATAGAGAAAATTAGCCTTTGTGAAATATGGGTTTGTGTGGGGGTTTTTTGTTTGTTTTTTTATATGATTGTGCTGTTAAAGAGCGTGCATCCATACAAGCAAGTACTTTGTGTTCTGTGGATTTAGGTCTGGGCACAGACTTGTAAATTTAACCTTCTGCTAAACAGCTAAAAAACATGTTAGAATTTGGCCAGCGCTAATATTACTGGTAAACTCTAATTCCAAAAAGTGCTGTAGCTGCAAAATCAAGGACAACTTTCTTGGCAGCCAATTTTGCTTTTGGATTGAACATGACCTGCTAAAAGACAGGCCAAGGACTTTGCAACAAACTGTGCAAAGTAATTTCTTGTCAAAATTTGCTATATAATTTCCCCCATCAGGCAGTCCTCTTTGTAAGATGAAGAAATAATTCTACTGTCCATCTTACTCCTGTACAATGAAATGCTGGAACTACACCAAAGTGGTAGTTGTTTAAAATTAAAGATTAAATAATTACACTGATTTATGCACAAAAAGAATGCTGATGATAATGTGTTCAGTCTGCATCAGCCAGTGACACACCATCACAGCTTACAGTATCCTGTCACATTCTAACATTGTATATAAATGTCAACCCTGCTATTTATTTTCAATTTAAAATGCATTAATATTAGTTCTATCATGCTGACAAATCTTATAATGAATACAGTTGATTAATTTTTTTTTTTTTTGAAGGACAGGCAAAGACAAGCATGAATTTCACTGCAGCGATGAACATGTCTCTCATCATTTTATTGGGAAATTCAGTCACTCGTCCTGTTCCTATTCATGGCAAAATAGTTCATATATAAGCAGAGACACAAGGAAGGAGGGATGAGAACTAGGAAATGTTAAAGAAAAAACAAGAACAATGTTTTTATTTGTATACACTTTGATACCTATTATTAATTGCTTTACATTATGATTATCAGCTTTACCTGTATTCATTAAATTTTGCTAATTTGAAATTGCTCTACATTTCTCAAAGCTTCTACAGAGATTATTATTTAATCTCTTGATTTACTAGACTGCAGAATGAATCACTGTTAGTATTTATTTATTTAATTGCTTATTTTTATTTCCTTTGGATAGCAAATGACAGCGCTATCATGGAGTGTGTTATTAAGTATATGCAAGATGTTAACATTACCTATTCCAAACACTTGAAAACGCAGGTCTGGGACTGATAAAAACAGAAAGATAAATAAATTATCATTAATTACAAATAGATAGCTTTTTAACAAAAGTGGGGATTCTTATCTAGTCAAAGGATTTGATTAATTTTGCACCAGTATAATATCAGATTTCAAATAAAGTATTATATTTGGTGAATTTAGATAGAAATCATAAGATATGGCAACTGTCACAAGATGTACTAGACTTATATGATCTTTTTCAAAGGTTGTTCTTCCTCTGTTTCTGTAGGAAAGATGAAGGATAATTTCTAGGCTGTGAAAGTTTCTAAAGAGCAGAGAAACCAGCAGCAGCAAAGCAAAACAAGGATACAGATAGAGTTTGTTACTAACAATCATCAATCGTATCATGCTATTACTTTAAAGAATAATTCCATCATCACAGAAATTAATGATAACTGTTTAATGTTAATAATTTGCAGCACATTACTGCTCGGTATAGGTACTTTATACTTGTAAATTCACAGTTCTGAAAGGCACTGTCAACACTGGGTAGATCTCATCACCCACAGGGAGACATGAAAAATGTGCCACAAATATGTAAACAATAGTAGAGAGTAAAAGGTCAACAAATGTAAATATGGGAGCCTAAGATTAATCCATTAAAATAATACATGTACACACAAAGAAGGGGTCTATTTCTACTTCATTCACAGTGACTGAACTGCTCCACATCCACTCACAAAAGCTTTTCCATATATAAGCATATAAGAGATAAGACAAGATTTTAAAGCAGAATCTTTCTCTGCTGTATTCTAATAAAAGACAAAACTGCTGAAGGCACACAATGTAACTAATTAAAATTAACACAAGGTGATTGAAAGCATATTTAGAAAAAAATCACGAAATCCCTTTGGATCTTAGATCAATAATGTATGTTAAATTAATGCTTAATTTAAAATTATTCTTGCAGTAAAATACGAGTTTGCTTTAAATAATGAATGAGACATGCCAGGAAATAAATAATATATTATTGTTCAGCTTTGAGGACTGCATTGCATTCTGGCCATCATCCAATCATAGGATCATCACACATGTCCAGATGTGCATCAATATCTTCTCATTGAACAGGCCTGAACTAAAGGGGCTGATTCTTATGTTTGTAGAGGACCTTTTACACTCCTGCAAGGAATATGCAGTTTCATTATGCTTTATATTAACATTGTTTTTCAGAGTGTACAAAGGAAAATTTGTGTAAATGTAGGAGGCTTATGCAGTTCCTAAATGTTTTGCTTTGTTCCCTGTGCCATCTCCATTCTGAAGAAGGTCATGTTCACTCTTTCTCCTAAAGTGGCCAGTACTTTGGTTTATCTCAGCCCTAAAGGATCAGTGAGCAAGCTGAGTTAAATCTTCTTTTGTAGTACAGCTTCAAAGTATAGAATAGGAACTGGGGAAACAAATGGAAGCTAGTCTGTGTCATATATGCCATCTATACCAAGTCTCTTTCCACATTTGTTTCTTAATTTGACCACAATGGATTACCCTCAACTTCCAGTACTGTCAAGATGATCCAAAACATTTACATTTTAAAAAATAATACTTATTATTTTTCTGCAGAGCTATTCTGTTTGCACTACAGCCAGTTTTTTCTTTCAACTAGATTTTCTGTGCACATACATTTTATGCATGGTCATGACCTATGGTCAGGCAGAATCTTACATATTCTGTATGTATTCTCTATGCTTTCAAGTAAAATTGAACAACTCACATAGTTTCAAAAGTTGCTTTACAAAAAACAAAAAAGCACCAACCCTATAAAAACATCAGGAAGTGGATGGAAGAGGTGTTCAGAGAAATCACCATTGACCTAGGTTGAGCACGTATTTATTTTCTAAACGAGTCAAATGTGGTAAGAGTTAGGATTGGTCATGTCAGGCCAACCAGCAGGAGTCTGGGGATGTTCTTGGGTGCCTGGCTTCTGGCAGGGGGAAGAAATTTGTATCTCCCTGCCCACCTGAGGGTGACAGTCTTGCAGGTTTGCCTGCTGCCACCTCAACCATGGGTACTATTGGAGGACTGCAAACCCCCCTAGTGTAATTTGTAGTCCTACTCCCCTTAATCCCCACTCCATTCCCCACCAGGGGAGAATCACAGAATCAGAGAACATCCTGAGTTGGAAGGGACCCATAAGGATCATCCAGTACAACCCCTGGCTCCACACAGGGCCAGCCAAGTTGGAGTATGTAATGGAGTAAGTACTAACCTCAGAGCACTAACACCCTTCTTTAGGCAACCTGGAAGTTTCCCCTGAGTTGTCTATCCTCTGAACCTTGTTTGGTCTCACTTCTCATTGGACTGAAGGGTGATGAAGCAACAACTGCAATGGGCCATCTGAGTATCCCCGCACAAGTGGCATGCTGCCCATGCTCTGGCAGCTGAAGACCTCTGGCTTTTCCTCTGCAAGTTTTTAGCATTTCACATGTGAAGTGGGCCACCTATTTCTGTCTGAAACAGCTCTGTCCGCTTTAAAGCATGTGTCAGTATTCCTGCCAGCTTCACTGGGATTTTTGCTCTCCGGTCTGCGTAACTAGCAGTGCTGCTTTCATCACCATTTCATAAGAAGCCTATTCGTAAACCATGTCTGCCACTGATTAAAGAGGAAATTTGTTGAAATTGTAGGATACTGCAATGTAACCCAGAACAATTCTTAAATCACTCAACATTCATGCATAAGGCAACTCTACTGTCACAACGGGAAAACAAGTTACTTCCCAATGCTCAGCCTTGCTCAGTTTCCTAAGTGTCAATCATTTGGGCACAGATAGATTGCTTAAAGAAATCTTACAAAGTCTGAAGGGAAGCTACTTGCTATTTATGCCATAAAGTGCTTTTGGAGCTGAAATGTGACCTGTTTGTTTCACTGCGGTGCACAGCAGCACGCATGAGAAATCAGCCAAGAGAAACTTAAAAGGAAATATTGAGCTGCTCTCTGTCTTTTTAAGCACTCTAATCTCTTAATAAGAGTTGGCAGGTGCTAACGGTTTTGCGTTGATTTCTTTCTCCTTTTTCAGTTATCTTGGTTCTGTGGAGGTAGATTCATTTTCTGGGTTCATTAAGTATTCCTTCACCTGCCTTGAAATGAAACTGTGGGCTCTTTGATAAATAGATTAAAAGGTTATCTAATTTCACTGTTGCTTCTACAAGTATCTTTGTTTTCTCTGCTGAAATGCTCTTTTGTAGCTTTCTACAGCAGTAACCTCCATGAATCATTGTAAATGTTCCTAGTTGTCCCACAGCAAAACCAAATCAGGGTGGGAAGGAAAGGCTTTGCCTTAGTACTTCAGCAAATACGTTCAAAGCAGTGCTAAACAACAGGACTCTCTTCTGTGCTGATTTCAACAGGTCCCCAGTGAAAATTGCAATGCCAAATTAACCTCTCGCTAATGCCATTAACAGAGATTTACCAGATGTAATTTCCTCCTGTTATTAATAAGAGAGTTTATGTATTGAGGCATGAAGGAGTACAAAGTCACAGGAAGCTCTCACAGCTTCACCATATACTCACACAGACATGTCTGAGACAAGCATCAAGCAAGTGGAAAGATGTAAAACTCAGGTCTCCGACCTGAACTCTAACAAGTTTAAGGTGATTTAAACACTGGATAAAAAAAGAATAAATAAGCGATCTGATTAAAGCACCCCAAAAGTAAAACACTTCAGAAAACATCTACCTTTTGAGATAGTGATTTACTGAGGGGAACACAGAGGCTGCAGCATGTCACGCCAGACAGAACATAAGCTCCGTGAGGTGCAGTGAGAAAGGAACGGTGCTGTTGTATCCGCCTCCTACATGGCACTAAGCTCTGGAGCACATGGTCTGCAATACAATTTTGCTCTGGCATGAATTGCTCCTGGGAGATTCCACTCAGGCACATGCCACAGCCTGGGGGAGAGAATGGGGACATTAGGTCTCTAAGCGATAACCCCTAGGAGACAATATGTGCCATCCACAAATGCACGCTGTGCTGCGCTGCTGCTGCCGACCCGAGACTGCCGTGACTGGAAATGTTTCTGTAAATACCACTCCGCTTTTTCCTTGAGTACCTCCTTCAGACACACTGAAAAAAACCCACTTTTGCCAAATAGCAGCCACATGTGAAATACTGACTTCAGAAGGAGTCAAGTTAAGCGTGCACCCAAGGGCCTTTCTAAATCAAGGCTGAAGCACACGCTGTGAATGGGAATAGGGCATCACACAACTTTCCTCATACTTTCTACTAAACAGTCCCATTCCCTGTAGCTTTACAGATTCATCTTTTTTTCCCCCTTCATTCGTTCATTGTTTAAAATGTCTGTTAAGCATGAGAGCAAGCCTGATTGCAATATAAACCACGTCAATATTACAAAAGATAACTTCTGTTCTGGTAAGTGTAAGATCAAGACCAGAGGACGCCAGCTGGCTCAGACCCATATGTCTCAGAGCTAATTTAACCCTTGTGGTAGATGTGTTTGCAGCAGTTCAAAGGCAGAGCTGAGGAGACAGCTAACCATTAAATAGTGCAGGTAATTAAGGTTCAGAGTTTTCTCTTTTGCCCTTCTCTGGCTTTCTTTTATAAGTATCAGATATTCTGCACATTTCTTATGACCTTAGGGAAACATCTGTGACCCTTATGATTTTCAGGCAAGATATTCAAGGTCTGGGCATAATTTTATAGCACGCATCTAGTCGCAGAATCACAGAACTGCAGCATGTATTAGGTTGCAGGAGACCTTTAAAGGCTATCTGGGCCGACCCCTGTGCAGTAAGCAGGGCCACCTTTAACCAGATCAGGTTGCTCAGAGAATGTCAGCATGTAAACCATTTCATACTTGCTGAAATGCAACTGCACTCTAGAGTCAGCTTCAGAGCAAAACACAGTAGTCCTTGGCTTCCGCAGTAGTTGGTGAGTTAGAATATAAGACACTCGGAGAAAGGAAAAAAAGAAAAGTCAAGAATATCTTCCTACAGTGTTGCAGAAGCTCAGGGCAATACAAATAGCAGAGCATTTGAAAGCAGTGAAAGCAAGCTCTCTAAGTATGTATATATATATATATATATATATGTATGTATTCAGAAAAGTACTTCAATAAACAGCCATTGAAAAAAAGTTATAGCAGGAAAAGAAAAAATAAAAGCTGTTACAAATTCAGGGACATTTACAGGACAGTCACTTCTTAGGTCATGAACCAAAGTCTATTACCATGTCAGCAAAGAATTTACACAAGTACTTTTTACCACATCATTGTTTTGTACAATGTGAAGGAAAAGCCATTCAAGATCATGAACTAAAAATATAAACACATATTCAAGTTCTACAAGGACAAGGGGAATGACAGTAGGACACATGGTTCTTTCAGGGAATCTTATGCTAATGTGGTTTTTTTCTGATATTAAAGTAGCCATTTATTTCTATTCTCTAACTTGTACTATTTTTCTGTTTTTACAACAGCATTTTAAAAAAAAATTCAATTAAATCATATACTGACTAGACCCTACAATAGACTTGTGGGGACTTAAGTAGGTAAGATAGGAGACCTTTCTTCCTCCATATTTCTGTATTTGGTGACATTTTACCTCACACAGGCTTGAGGCACACTAAAGGGTAAATTGTGACAACTGTCTTTTCTCTTCAAGCCCAAAAGCAGCTCTAAAAATCTTTACTCATAGAATATGTTTGTATTTTTCCTTCTAAAAACTCTACATCTTTGAGAAAGAAAAAGTACAGGAAAAGTAAGAATATCTTTGGAATTAAGAATGTCTGTTCTGTAAGTAAGCATTTGAGTGTATTGGTCTATTATGGTTTTGTGAAAATGATGTGTAGGGGAAAATAAAGACAAGAAAAGACAACCACTCTCTCACAATGACTGGTATGTTATCCAAGCCACTTTTAAATGGAAAATATTATGATTTCTAGAGTTTTGTGAAAGCTAGCAATTTTGTAATCCTAGCAGGGCAATGTTCTCTTTTCCAAATGCTTGCTTTAAGGAAATTTTTGTTGAATGCTCCATGGAGAGGAGGAGAACCATGTGGAAATTGCTTTCTAATTATTTCAGATGTTTCTGTACACCCTGGGACATCCACTGACTTTCATTAATATAAACTAACAAAAACTATGGATTTTCTTGTTAGCTGAAGTAGTAGAACTCTAAAAGAGCTAAATCTCTGATATTATAATTTATCTAAGCATCTGAAGAAAAGCCTTGTTGATGACTTACAACTTTGGGACATAAGGCATAAGTGAAATCTGAATTCAGACCAGGAGAGGCATTATAGAATTGGAGCATTAATGTTTCCAAAAGCACTGATATTTCCAAAAGATGCTACATAATGGTGTGGTCTAGCACAAGATGACCCAGATTCACACTGTGGCTGAATAATGTGCCATGCAAGTCACAGACCATTTAGCCTATGCTGGGGTTTCTAAGAAGCAGAAAGAAAATGACCCATTCACTTATTTTTTTCTTTATTTGTTTGTTCCCAGTGTTTTAGAACTGACATAACTGGCAGGTTACTTTGTGTAACCCTGAACACCCAGAAGATTTGCATGCTGTTTTAAAAGTATTTAAAATAAATATTTACATAAGAACTTCAACTGATGCAACAACTTAAATCAACTCACCTTGATATTATTTTTATGTCTGTTCTTAAGTCATTATTGTTTATTTAAATATAAAGGTTGTGATATTTTTTGCTCATCTTGGTGTGTGAGACCTAGTTAGCTGATGCTAACAGTAAAAAGGGATAGTAAACTTCACCGCACAGGATGTCATAAATGAATTTGCTGCACCTATAGATAGGGTATGATGTCAATCTATCAGTAGAAAAATGCTCAGAATCAATGGAGAATCAGGTGACAATTAGTTTATTTCATTTTAAATGCAATGGGTAAGAGAAGAGAAAGAGAAAGCAGTTGTGAAAGAATATTGTGCTTGGATGAATTTTGGGATCAAATTGAAATTAAAGTACACAGTAAAAAAAGACCAAAGTAACCTAAGAATTTCACATTTAAGTGTACAAACTGGCTTGTACTGAAGTACCACTGAAGGGAAAAAACCCATCTCCAGAATTTCTAACTCATTATCTTCAAACATTTTCTCAATGAAGTATTACCCTAAATAAGACAAGTATAAGGAAAGTCCTCCACTGAAAATGAAAGCAGATGTGATATGCTTTAAAACTTGAAAAATATATCAACAGAAGCTCTGATCAGTATATAACATCATGTAACTGAAGAAAAACAAAGTAAATAATTTATGTTATAAAAAACCCACAGAAGACACTGATATGATGCTATAACAAAGCTAAGAAGACAGAAATTAAATTTAACCAGGAAATCTCAGCAAATTGATATTGATCAAAATTCTAGGACTAGGCAAACAAATTATTTTCTTATTTAATAGGGAAAAACATAGCTTGGGTGAACACCAGCAAAAGTTTAATGATTAATGCTGCCAGACAACATTCTAGACTAAAATTCTTCTGCCACTGCAAACATTAATACAAAAGCAGGTCATTCTAGGCTTCCTGTTACAGCCGATGAAAAGAAATACGTGTTTGCAAAATATGATTCATCTCCTATTATGTAAGAAGCATAAAAGAGGTAAGATATAGATGTCCATGGCCCAGAATCTTTTCTGGATGATTTTGTCTAATTCACAATTTTGTGTCAGCCAATGTGCACATCTGACTGGACGAGCACAGACTTGAAGTCTAGATATACAACTGTTGACCTTCAGGTCAAACACACCACTTTTTGGTCTTTTGCATTGATGAATAAGATACCACATGACCTACACCATCTGGAGATACATGCAACGAAAAGATGTTCCATTATGTTGAAGGTAAAGAATGTTTGATTCTAAACCGATTCACATTACATATATTAATTTATATTCACATATCTGTTTAGCTGCCTGCAGGGTCTGTTGGCAATGGGGTTTCCAGTATAGTGATCTTTCTAGTCTATGAGAAAACTATTGTATCAAATATCATTCCTTCAACTAAAGACTATATCTAAATAAATAGAACATTTTCTGGATTCAGTATTCCCCACAGATTGAAATTATGTTTTGACTCTAGTTTGCGATAGGATGTGGACATGCTCAAGGAGAAGTTTCTACTTACCTAAGATATTCTGGCTTCCTCTCAAAGAACCCTGTTCATGTAGTGTGTGCTACTGTGTGATCCTCCTGGTCCCTAATCTCAGTGCAAATAGATTCCTCAGGAGATAAACAGGAAAGAAATTTCTCTTTGCTTTTCTGAAATTTTTCAGAAACCCTTAGACCTGTAAAGGAGGTTGAAGGAAAGATGCAGGGTTCTGCACATGAGGAGGTTTCAAGGAGACTGTTTTGCCAATGAAAACTTTTTTCTGTACAACTCTTCTCTTAGCAGTACTCTCATAACTATGGAGATCTACTGACCATTGATTATTCTGCTTTATCAAACAGCAAGGATGAAAGTCAAAGTATATAATTTTATCCAAAACTCTTGCAAAAAAATAAGAAGCAGTTGCAAATACTATTAGTAATCTTCTTTCCTGGGATGCACTGTCTAAAAGGAAGCTGTGCTTCCTGAAGAAGAAGTTTTCAGTATAACGACTACTTCTAATAGCTGTAATAAATTGGACAATTCAGAATATATGCCAGAATATCTCTGCTGCTAAAATGGTTGTTAATGTAAAGAGTAATAAAAAGTGGTTACTTAGCATCCCCATTGCTCTTGTGCTTTACAATCTTCTTCATTAGATTCTACATTTCTCAAAGTCAAACATATAATTTCATCGTTTCCACAGGCAAAACTTAAGATAGGGTACCGGAATGCATAAATTAATGACAATGACACGATACAGCACTTAGCTGTGTTTGGCCTATGAGATTACTTGTATGCATGAATTTAAAAACCTCTGCAGTTTTGTCTTATGGATGTCTTACATGGTTTCGCTTCATGATTATGTTCAGCCAGCATGTGTTACCATTGAACTGTGGGAAAACAGATGTTCTTTATTAATTCTAAATTCAGCAAAACCGATTCATTTTATGCTTTAGAATGAATTTATATGCTGCCTTGGGGGTAACCTTTATGTAATACAGGGCATCTTATTCACAGTTTGGGCAAGCTGGAATAATTCTCCTTTGTTTTATAGCTTTATCCCACAGCTAGCACAAACCCCTCCAGAACATAAAAGATTTTCCTTATCAGCATGATATATGGCATTATTCTATAATTCTCTGTGAACAGATAAGGGCAGTGCCATAGAGCGAGTACATTAATACAATCATTATCAAGCATCTCATCTAAAGCAATCCCTAAAATCTCCCCAAAATTTTTCACTCATAGTTTATGATTATATATGCCAAAACCTCAATCATCACAGCAGACTCCAAAATCTGGCTTAGGACCTGTTCAGATACTTCACAGGCTAAAATTCCTGCTGCAGATATTTTAAGCACTTCAGTTTGGTAGAACAAATTTTGAAACTACAGTCCCTCATAAGAATTTCCTACATAAACTGAGGCCAAAATTTAAACATGTTGCAAATTTTGGGACATGATATGGTTTAATAGAGGAAACCAAAATATAAAATTAAATCTTACATCTCTCAAAACAATATAATTTGTAAGAGAGATAATTTGAAATGTTCTATCTGGAAGAATTGGTTCCTGCCTCAGATCTCTTCAATCCAGGACCGGAACCGGAATTTTCACTCTCACTTACTGACCTGGTTTTACCTGGGATAGAGTTAACTTACTTTCTACCTCCTGGTATACTGCTGTGTTTTGGATTTAGGACTTTTCAAATTCTCATACTGCCCTGACAACCAGAAGGTGGAGGGCACTCAAGAAGCTGGGAGGGGACACAGCCAGGACAACTGACCCAAACTGACCAAAGGGGTATTCGATAGCATACAATGTCATGTTCTGTATATAACTGGAGGTTGGCTCAGAGGCAGCGCTGCTTGGGATGCTGATGCTCAGCATCAGCAATTGTACTGTTCATCACTTGTTTCATCATTATTATTATTAATTGTAATGATGGCAATGCTTTTCTACCCTATTATACTGTCCTTATCTCAATCCATGAGTGTTCCTTTTTCTTCCCCTCCCACCCTGATTCTCTGCCCCATGCCACTGGGAGAGAAGCAGTGAGCAAACAGCCATGTGTGGTTGTTTTAGCTGCCAGCTGGGTTGAACCACAACATTTAGGAAAATATGGGAGCTTGAAAAAATCATGCAGCTGAAATCTGTAGGAAGAAAATATTTTTAAAGTACAATCTACCAACAGAGTGCAGTATGTTCTCACATGTGTGATCTCCTTTGTTTCAACCAAAACCAGCTGTAAATAACTGTTTCTACTGAGGACAAGTAGTTTCTGCTGCTCCAAACATAAGTTATATGGAGAAACAAGTACAATAGACTATCCCAAATGAAAACTGTCACCAAGTTTACTTATCATTATCTTTAAAAATAGGTGATTTTTTTTCAAGCAGATTTGACTACACTTTGAAGGCAGTATTTCATAAGCGTATGTTTTAAACATAAAATCAGAAAAAGAAAAAAAAAAAAGTCCATGTCCTACAAGGTTTTGAAGAAAGTTCACCATGGCGTTAACTTTTATAAAAGATAAAATAATTTAAAAGTTAAACTAAAGCCAAAATGACAAAAGAGGGATTTTCCAGAGGAGGATTTTAGATCCAGGAAGGTTAATTCATTCTGCAATGTTATGAGGCAGTCTACTCTCAGCAGAACTTTGCTGAAACCAATAAATAGTTTAATTTGATGCATTATGTGTTAAAACTAAAAAAAAAAAAAAAAAAAAGGCCACAAATTTGCTTTCTGCAAGACATATTTTAGAAATGCGCAACAGTCAAATAAATGTAACAGATTGTTTTCTAGTTGAAAAGATTATATTTTGCATGCTTCTATCATTCATGTTTCCGAATTCTTTCCCAAACCCTCCTCAAAATATACTTTGTTTCCATTCTTTGATTTAATTTTCTCTCATTTGCTTACCTAACTTTTTATTGGTATTCTGTAATAATATATGTCAGGTTTTTTAATGAGTAAAATTTTTGCAAGATATTCACTTAAAACTTCTTTTTTTCTGCAAATGAAAATTGCTATCAGCTCAACATATTTACAGGAAAGCACTCTTTTTCCAGCAGTATCTGGGAAAATAAATTATCTCTTCTGTAAATTAAGCACGTTATACCATTTTGATCTTCAGTGTGATCTCTGGAGCTGGTATGTCAAGACACGTAGCTTTTCTTCAAGACATCTTCACTTGTTCTTTATCAGCTTGTGCTCCAAGCAAATCAGGTTATCAGTTTTCCTGAGTTGGGAGGGCTAATAATGAGAGGATACTGAATAAACCTGTACCTGCTCAATCCTTTCTTCCTGAAGCAGATAAAAGGTGCCAAATGAAACTTTGTTTACTGCTTTGGCAGGGGGGGTTGGACCCGATGATTTCTTGAGGTCCCTTCCAACCCCTAAGATTCTGTGATTCTGTGATTCCTGTATCCACAATTCACTGATAAATAGCAAGAGGTGTTATCACCTGACAGTGGGGAGCAGCAGTAAAGTACCAGCATAGTGTAAACCAGGGAGTTATTATTGAGGGAATGAAATGTTTCCTGTGGTTACTTGAGGTGTATTTCAACTTTTATAGCCTTGGTCACTTGAACTCTCAGTGTGAATCATTAAATATAATGCATGACTGTTAGGCCAAAGCTAAGGATAAGAATGAAAAATAAAATCAAAAGTGGGAAAGACACAGAGAAGCATGAGGCAGAAAATTAAAAAAAAAGTTTTTTTGTGTTATGTGACATATGTTATTATTTTAATTAGAAAGTTTTTCCTTGCAGTAGGTCTTATGCCCTTTAAGACTACTAATATTTAGTACTAATATTTAGCTTTGTCTAAGTCCTATTTACTCCAATAGACTAGAATTTGCTTTATCTGGCTATTACCCCTCAACTTCCCATCGGTTTTTCTATGAGACAGAAGAGGTCAATGAAAGAACTACTAAAAGAAACAGCCATTTGGAAAGATGAGAAAGTGCAAGACTGATTCTTCTATAGAACTCTCATCTTCCTACATGATTCAATCATGTTGTGCTGTCACATCCCATTACTGCTTTAAACATGCACATGTGGTTTCATTTGCGCTTACTTCACAAAGGCAAACCTGGGCTTCAAAACCCAAAGTTTACAGCATGTCACTTAATGGAGTTGAACCTAAAATTTTAAGGCAGAAGAACCAGCAAAGCACCAATGCTTAAAGGATTCACTTAGTCTTTTTGGCATGCCTGCAAAACTAACATACCAATTTAATGAGGAGTTTTAAGACACATTATTCAGTATCATAAAGATGCTGCAGAAGTAAAAAAGATAAAATAAAAAGCCCCCCAACCCTTAAAAACCTTTCATAGGAGTCTTGTTATATACAAGGAGCTATTCTATTAATCTAAAGTTTAGTTGACTCTCCTCACTGTCCCCTGCTTCACCCCAAATCTCTCTTTTACTCTTTTTTTTCTGAAAGAAAGGTAGTTGTCATATTGTCTATCTCATTGAATAAAAAAATATCATTCACTTTGCAAGCTGTGCTCATCACCAGATTATCCTCCTGGAAAATTTTTAACTTAACTCACCAATGACTACCCAGCCTGCTTTCAAAACAACTGTGAAAGTGTACTGATACCTACAAGCAGTATTGAATGCAGTAACTTTAAACTAAAATGGATAATATATTTGGAAAGGGATTAAGTTTTCATAAAAAATATTTTACTTTAACTGAAAATATTCACAACTGAATTCGTTCAAATAAATAGTACAGGCTGAAAAAAGGGGGGTTATTGCTCAATTTGAAAGTTTTATGTAGATATTTTATAGGAAAATTGGGTTTTTTTCCCCTTTCAAAATTGTATTTTTATTTAGAATGTTGAATAAATTGACTATTAGATACAAAATTAAAGGAGAAAAAAATACAACAATAATCTGTTTATATTTAACCAAAGTATTTTCATTGATTCAGAATTATTTTTTCCCCATTTTACAATTTAGGTAATTCTGTGCCAGCACAGGTACATCAAAAGTTAAAGTGATTCATTACATAACACGTTCTACTCAGAAACAGTAAGTTATAGAAAATAAAATGCTAAAATAAGCATTATATATATTTGCTATTGAATTTAAAAGTCTCCCAAAGGTATGCACATGTTTTATCTCACATGTTCCTTCTTGGCTGTCACAAACAAGTTGTGTCTCTGTAGATTAGCTTATCTTAAATATTACCTTATGGTTCTTCTAAATTACATATACAGTATCTATATGTTAATACAGAACATCCTCATGCTCCAGCGTCTATAAAGAAGTTTCCTGTAATTAATGTTTTGTTTCATTCACTT